>NJDC01000897.1:97917-114380 GCA_002245475.1 Calephelis virginiensis | reverse complement strand
ATTTTTATTAATATTAATAATCGAAAAGTATAATAGAAATTGTTACAAGTTACAATTTTTAGAACAAACGGTTTTTTCCCATTTTGCTCTATCTCTGTTTCCATCTTGTACATATTTTCGTTTAATAAGACCTATTGTTCAATGTCATTTGTGGTTTAGTACTAGGTTAATAACATGGACGAGCAATTAATGAAACGTCTACGTTTTATTCCTACTTTTAAGGCCGTTAAACAGTTTTAATTTATTTTTTAAAAACTGTACCTACAAAACTTTTCTCAAGTAAAGAAAACAATTAAGGGCAATAAATGTTTAACCACGTAAAACCACATTAAATGATTATTAGACCGCCTCTTTTGTCGAACTGTTAGCACATAGCGTTTAAGCCGGACGTCACTAACCAGCATTGAGGATTCAGGTTCAACGGAGGCAGATATTTGTGTGATGAACATTTAGATGTCTGTGATTGCGGGTCTGCGTGTTAATTAAATTTGTACTAGTATATGTATTAAAGTATTTCTATCGTTGTCTTACGCCCGTAACATGAGCATTAAAATTTGTTTACTTTGGGGTTAGATCGATTTGGTAATTTGACCCGCGATATTTATTTCTTTATAAAACATAATCAGCTGCAGTTTATTGTCGGCCCCAATTCCTTTTCAACAAACAGAATTTTGCTAAAATCGGTGACGCTCTCGCTGCCTGGGCCACCATGAATGTTAATTGAAGAAACAATTAACCAAAGAGTAACTGTACGTACAATAGATGAAATTGAAATTATGGCAACATTGTTTTGCACTAGGGATGTATATTGCAATACAATAAAATCGCATAAAATAAAATCGATATCAGTACATCGATGTTAAGAAAAATATTGATATAAAATTAAAAGAAATCTTTCAATGTAGGTATATACATAGAGATGTATCAGATTACAATCGTTAAAACCTCATTCTTAACCTTATCAACCCTCTTTATAAGCTTTATAAAAGTGAGTCTAGAGCGCCCATATTTTAAAATTCTTCACACGTCTGATTTTTTTCTTTTGACAATAACTTTTATCCCCATATTTTTTTTTGATTAAATTGATTGAATTTTATCTAAATGTAAAATAAATAATAATTTTCCTCAAATATCCTGGAATTTTACTATCCGATCCGGATTTGATGCGATGGGAACACATTACAAGGAGTACAAATTAAAAAAATTATCGTTTTATAAATGTCGGAAAAATTTAGTTTTATAGCTACATTAAAAAATGTAAACGTCAAACATATTAAAACTTCTTCTTTTTTTTAAAGCCGGTTACTAAGAAAGCTAGTGAACTACGAAAAAAAAATAATATTGTTACGATAAAAGATATGCCTTTATGAGAGTCAATACTTTGTGAATGTATCTACTTGTTTTTTTGTATGTATGTCTACTCGATTACCGGACCTGAACTATTCAGATTATCAAATTTTTTTGAATTATTCTTAATAATGCGTAAAAATTCATTGCTGAATATTTGATTTCAAATATAGTACAGTTGATCAAGTGCAGATACGGAGGCGAAATTTTTTCTTTCTAGTTTTGTAGAAATACTAATATTTTTTTATGTTATAGAGAGGCAAATAAGCAGACGGATTTCCTGATGGAAAGAAATTCACGCCGCCTAGAGATACCAAAGGTGGTAATGGTGCGTTGCCAACCTGAGGATGGGATGTTAGGCCTCGAGCAAAAGTAAGTTTACAGGCTACCTTATCCTCCGAAGACGTCATGAAGACTGGAACACGTCATGACGTTATGGCGGCAGGAATAGGTAAGGCGGTGGTACCAATCCGGGCGAGTCGCTGCGAAACTCTGCTACCTAGAACGTTGTTAAAATATATGTTCGACTAGTTTACTATGTATCGAGAAAAATAATTATCAAATCACGACGTGGTAACGGAAGAATCGGTTGAACTCGTTTTTTTGCAGTTCTACTGTTCTTAATTAGTTTGGATCTGATGATGAATTCCCAGCAGAGTCAAGGAAAATACTCATTTTTGTTGTACCTTCTGATATTGTGTAACACTGAAATTGAAGTCGGTTTTTGCAGTTGTACTGAACTTAAATAGCATTGATAATCATATATATCGAATCGAACGCCCCCATATGACTGGCGTCGCAATTCGCATCCCTATTTAATATATTTGACACATTGCAAGACGCCTGTCGTCCGTGTATTCGCGGTGAAAAATAATTTTCTGTTTGCTTCATCGTATTTTGAAGTAGGTAGCTCAATGATTCAAACACTGGTGTGCTTTAGTCGTAGTATTTTAATGTTTAAAATGCAATTAATATTTTATTTCAGAAATGTCTGGTATCGCAAGTGCACGTTTAGCAGAAGAAAGAAAGGCTTGGCGTAAGGACCATCCCTTTGTAAGTTTGCTTGGTTTCAATCAAATTCCCTGTTGAATAAAAATAAATAATTATTAAAGGTTTCTTATTTCAGGGTTTTGTTGCCAGACCTATGAAAAATCCAGACGGATCTTTGAATCTCATGACATGGGAGTGTGCGATTCCGGGTAAAAAAGGGGTTAGTACGGAGACTTTCTAGAACATTACTAAACATAATTTTGAATAAAAAATATTCAGAAGTTTTAAACAGTGATAGATCTCAACAGCTAAAATATATCTCTTGCAAGTTTTTAAGTGTTGTTTTTCTTATTGATGTCTCTCAGTTTTTATTATTGTGTCGGCTTAGTGATATAAAGTTTTTTAATTATTTACATATTATATTCCTACCTCTTCCTACATACTGTAAATAAGTAAATGTTTTTTTAAACATTCTTTCTCGACTGCACATTATAAAAGGGCCTTAATGAAATTAACAGCTTCTTTAACATGAAGTAAGCTGTAGCTGAACTTTTGTAAATTTTAAAAGTTAAGCTATTGCAACAGATTAAAAAATAAAGACATTTAGGGTAAAATACCCGATACTCAGCCGTGCACCAGTAATCAGCCTTTACGCACACTATTTCTTCACAAATAGCGTTGTAATTTGTGTACACCACTAAAATATCGTTTGAAATAATCCTTGCCTCTTGATTGGCTAATACGCACACATACAAACCAATATTTCATCGAGATGACGAGCTATGCCCATTTAGTTGCACTGTAGTCACAGGCATGACGAGACGCGCCACTGTTGCTGTTTTTTTTCTTCAGGAAACCGTTCGAGTTTTCGGTAAGTTTTTGTGTTTATTGTTATTTGCGATGGATGACTATATTGTATTACGTTAAAGCGTTTATTTTGCTACAAAATTAAGTATTGCCTGCATTTTATTTGTTTAATATGTTGTAATTTAGGTGGCCGACTACTGGGTTGCGAATTTTTATTGCAGGCCCAGTGCTCAGCCATCAGTGGCTGACTACTAGTTTTCTTGGAAATATCTTAAATTTAACTAAAATTAAGGGATCGAATTAATTTCAATTTTCTTAATACTTTAGGCTTAACTTTCCTGATACGAAAAGTATATTTTACCAGTAGTCAGCCGCATACAAATGTAATCGCGTGTTAGTGGCTGACTAATGGGTCAACGAATCCAGTAATCAGCCATCATTTCTGTTGCACTAACAACTATTTCTATTTACCTATGCACAGTTATTTTAGATTGAAAATCACTTGTTTTAGATTTCCATCATGTCCAAGAGACCGATCCACCAATACAAAGAGGAACAATTGACAGACGCTATGGCGGCGATTAGAAAAGGTATGAAAATTAGAGAAGCCAGTCGAGTTTTTAAGGTTCCGCGAGGGACATTACAGGATCGACTACATTTAAGGGTTCCAGATTTGCCCTGTAAAATGGGACCAGATTCAGTGCTGATGAAATCTGAAGAAACTGCATTGAAAGACTGGTGTATTGCATTAGCGAAATGTAGCTTCCCAGTAAAACGCGATGATCTCCTCAATACCGTCCATAATATTATATCTGAAGATAAAAGACCAAACCCATTTGTAAATAATAGACCAGGGAAGAAATGGTATCAATCATTTCTGAGACGAAATCCGGAGTTAAGTGAGAGGACACCTGAAAATATATCTAAAGGTCGAGCCGCTGTAACTGAAGAAGGTATTAGGAAGTGGTTTGCTGAACTTATAAAGCATTTAGAAGATATAAACGCAAGCGATATTTTGACTGATCCTGAGAGAATATTCAACGGTGACGAAACTAGATTTTATATATGCCCCAAGACTGGAAAAGTCATTGCACCAAGAGGTTACAAAAACGTCTACCAAATTGTAAAAGGCAAGGAAAAAGAAGCTATTACTGTCCTTATATTTATATCGGCATCAGGAAAAATTTTACCTCCTTGTGTAGTTTTTCCATACGTAAGACCACCAAAAGATGTTATTAACAGTATACCTGATAGATGGTTACTGGGAAAGTCAGAAACAGGTTGGATGAAATCAGAAATATTTTACGATTACATTGTTAAAGGTCTGAACAAATGGATAAAAGAAGAAAAAATTAAAAAACCTGTTCTCATTTTTGTTGATGGCCACAAGAGCCACTTAACAATGCGTCTCAGCGAATATTGTCACGATAACGGTATCATCCTTTATGCGCTTCCACCAAATGCAACACACTTGATTCAGCCGGCTGATGTTAGTGTATTTAAACCTTTCAAAGTAGAATGGAAAAATACCGTTTACGAATGGGCAACTCAACCTGAAAATGTCAATAGTGTTTTGACCAAGTCAACATTTTGTCCATTACTTAAAAAGGTCTTAGAGAAAGAAAATTTGACTAGAACAATTATCAACGGTTTTCGCAAATGTGGATTATACCCATTTAATCCAAATGCTTTGGATTACTCAAAATGTGTTCTGAATAATCTTGAAAAACATCATAATGCTACCAGGAATTCGAAATCACCAGGTACCAAAATTAAGAACAGGCATTTGAATACCGCCATCAAGTGTATTAATCATCTAAGTAATGAGCTAGAAAATGCTGGAGTAGACACAACAACTGTAATCAATATTTTGAGTTTGGCTATTAAAATGACCGGACCTGAAAGTTTAAACTCAACAAAAAACTCAACTGTAGACTCCAAGATTGACAACATTTCCACCTGTGGTATTAATAAAAATCAATCAATAATATCAGGATCAAATGAAATTATTGACATAAGTTTACCAGTTATAGGTGATTACACATTGGAAAATAATTTAAGTACCTTTACAGACGAAGAGGTATCTTTGAACAAACTTGAAATCATAACCGACATTGCACTGATTCAACAAAATGGTGAAATTCAAGATCAAACACCAATATTTATTTTAAATGATCAAAACAGCGACTGCATTAAGGAACAGCCCACTAGTCAGACATCGAAATCAATTTCTGAAAAACATTTCGAAAAGAAAAACATAAAACTAGGAATAAGTACTAATGATGATATAATTGATAAAGAAAATAAAAATGTTGGACAACAAATATATACTTACTATGACATAGAAAATACAAGAGACGCATTGCTCCTAGTAAATAATAATTATATAATGGATCACACGAAAGGCTTAAGGACAGATTGTTACCTTGATTCAATCAATAATAATACTGAACAAGACGAGACAAACAATATGGAATCTGAGCTACATAACACTACCAAAAATATAAAAAGTAACATAAAAATATTATCCGACGTCATTGTGAAAGCAGGAGATGTATCACCCATTTTAAATAAGTATTTAACCTTGCCACCTGTAACTAGATCAAAAACTAAGATAAAATCAATCAATAGGATAGGAGCTATTTCTTCCAAAGAGTGTAGACAATTTGAAAGACAAAAAGAAGAAGCGAAGGAACAGAAAAAGAACGAAATTATAAGGAACAAATTAAAAAGACTTGAAATTAGGGCAAAGAAAGAAGAAGAGAAACAAAAGAAGAAAGAAGAAATACAAAAAAGAAAAGCGGAAATGCTATTGAATTCGAACAAAAAGAAACAGAAAAAAACAATAGGACATGCACAATAAACCAAGTAAGATGTAATAATTGAGCAGAGGAAATGACTAGCGATACCGAAATCAATGACCTGAAAAATATTGGATGTGATAATTGCTCTTCATGGTACCATTTAAAATGCACTGAATTTGCTGGAGATATGTATGAAAATATATATAATAAGAAATTTGTATGCCAAATATGCAAAGTTAGGGTTAAGCCATGGCTGACTTGTGGAGAAATGAGGCTGAGTACTGGGAAAAAGTGCCATATTATAATTACTGTTATTTTTTTCTGTAGTACTGACAAAAGTATAACATTTTGTTATTTTTTTTAGTAAATTTAATAAATAACTTTTCACATAGGAGTTGTCGTTTTTATGCATAGGGATTCATGGTTAAAATATTAATAAACTAAATTTGATTCCTCACTAAAAGGCTGACCACTGGGTATTTTACCCTATCTTTACTTTTTGGTTAAGGTAAATACCATTTTACCATCACCACATAGCTAGATATATAATTGAGATGAAGATATTGAACTACCATATGGCTCTCATTATGGTAAGAGATATCTTCAATGTTGTAGGTGTTGTATTAGGCCAGTTATGCAAGTCTACCGATGACCCTACCGCCTGGACTGGATTGTGACATTGTCATTATTACGGCAGGAAATGGCTAGTTCGTGCATCCCCATCCCGACAAGTTGCTACATGGCACTCGCCTACCAGTGGTCTTGTTGGTAATGACCCATTTAAACTTAGCTCCACCTCTTATAATCTGCCTAACATAAATGGAAATGGCCAACTCCTCAAAGTTTACCTGGACCAACATAGGATAAATTCTGATTACATTAAGTTGTGCAAGTTTATTGAATTATGTATTTAGATATATATACTTTTAGTTCAAGTTATTGGAAGTAATTTATAAACATGCAATATTTTATGTATTTGTTGTATATAGTCCAGTAAAAAGTGAAATGAAACCACGTGTACCCAAATTTTTATTTTTCAAATTGATACAGTATGCATCACGTAACATCATCCTCTAACAGACTATAAAATTCAGAAGCAAGCAAAAACAAAAAAAATAAAAGAACAGCTTAGTATGTATATTTTTTCGTATAAAACATCTGCTGACTCTAATGGTAAACCAAAGTTCAAGACGTAATGCAAAGAACGAAGTAAACAAAACATATAGTGACACATTTGTCTGGCTATTTGGCCAAAGTACTAGTCGGTTGGTTGTCACCTTTAGATATTTCTTTTTTGGACTAAAGTAAGAGAGAAACACAAAATATTTAAGAACATATATATTAGTGGTACAAAGACGTAAAAGCTACCTGACTCCTGATTTTAGTGAGCTAGACTATATTATGTTATGTTATATGTCAAGCATATTTTGTTAATTTTGTGTAACTATCACAGACAAAATATAATCAATTTATTTATATGTAATATCAAAAAGTAACAATGAATAGTAATATTTATAGTATGTATGTTTTTATTACTTACACTCATTTCATTGTTAAATTGATAAAAGCAACTAAGACTTTAATTTTTTTTAAGACTGATCTCAGAATATATGATCAATGTAAAGGAAAAAAAAATTCAATTAACAATAAAGTTCTATACCTTCTTGTTTTTTATTAATAAAATGTAAATAATTATTTGATTTTTTAGAAGTCAAATGTTTATTTCTCTTCAATGAAATTGAACAAAGAAGTTGTACAATATGACAGAATCCATCTTAAGAAACATGAATGGTATTCAAAAATAATATACATAATAGCTTCCCATATCCTAAAGCGGAATTAAATAAATTAACAGTTTAAGTTTGCAATATTTAGATTAAACTCTTTATTACAGACACCCTGGGAAGGTGGACTATACAAACTGAGGATGATCTTTAAAGACGATTATCCCTCCAGTCCACCAAAATGTAAATTTGAACCACCTTTGTTCCACCCAAATGTATATCCTTCTGGAACAGTCTGTTTGTCGCTGCTTGATGAAGAAAAGGACTGGCGCCCTGCAATCACTATCAAACAAATTCTGCTCGGTATTCAAGATTTATTGAATGAACCAAATGTTAAAGATCCTGCACAGGCTGAAGCGTACACAATATACTGGTTAGTATATTTAAGTAATTAACCTGTAAATGTTGGTTATGCAATTAATATTATTTACATTTTTACTTGACTAATTTTGATGACTTATAGTTTAGATCTTAAGATGACCCTTACTTTTTGATTATTTAAACAGTGCAAACCTCATTGAGTCAAATGTAGTAAGTAGTAGTAGTGTGGTGGTTTTGATGTGATGGAAGTAAAAAAATTGGGTTCAGAATTCAGATCCATCTCTTCAAAGGTAAGTAAGTAGGTATCTTCACGCCCATATGCCCGAATGGGTAGGCAGAGGCACAACCAAGGCACCCATGAAGTCACTAAGTCCTACAATGTGAAATGTGGCAAGCCTATCCAGGGGGGATCCCAGTACCTCAAGTAGCCAAGTCCAACGTCGGACTGCTAGAGCACAGAGGTCCCAAGAGGTCTGTAAGGGTCCCAAAATTGATGTGATATATTACTAAGTAATAGTAATAACATACATAAGTTACAATTCTATTACATAATACAATACCCCACCACCATACAAGAAAGATTTGAACTTAATATTTATATTTAATTTAAAGTCTCCATTGTGCTTTAAGTTGCTAAAATAAAAATAACAAATCAATGACATAAATGGTTGTCAACTTGGGTATTTTTTTTTACTTTTGTATTGATTGTTTCTTATCTTTTTTAAAGAACTGCAATAAAGCACACAAATTTCAGTGTTTTGTCATTAATGTGTTTGAACTTTAACATACATTCACCATCCACCAAATATGCACCATCTATATGCAATAAATTTAATTTGTTGTGGTACCTTGTGTTGTTTATAAGACTAGGAAGTAAATATTGCTAATAGTATCATAATAAAAGTTTTTTGTTTCAGCCAAAATCGGTTAGAGTATGACAAGCGGGTACGTGCACAGGCGCGCGCTATGGCTGCCACAGAGTGAATGGGATGATTTACTTAAAACCAAGATAGGAAATGGGTATTTCTTTATTGGCTGACCTAGCTAACAAACATTCGTGTGTTCTGCTTGATATAGGCACACACACAACTATGTCAATTGGTTCATAATTTTATAAAATTTTGCATCATGTTCTTACAATAATTTTATTAACATATTTTTAAGGTACATTTTGTAATTGATACAACGGGGTGGTGTTGTTCAAAGCTTTTGCTATTTGGCAAAAAACATTGTGCTTGAATATAACATATTTGATCTGTTTCACAATGTATATAGTATTAAAATGTTGAAATATATATTATAGTACTAAAATGTTTATATGTCTGTTATATTTCAGGCTTTTGAGATGAAATCAAAATTGAAGTTGGTCTTAAACTAATATAATGAGAGAGCTTCACATATTCACAAATATTCAAATAATATTTTCTTGTGAAATAATATCGCTCAATGAATTTATTTTCTTTGAAAAATAAACAAAAGATAGAATTACTCAGTTTTTTGTACAAATGTAAGCTTATGCCACATAAAAGTATGAAGTTATAAGTATTTAATGATTTAACACTCATTACAATTCAACATAGCTGGTATTTTTTTTTTAAATGAAACTAGGTACAACTAGACATAGAGAAAGTGCAAGTAAACTGAGAGTAATAACTTGTGAAGAATGTAACTGTCGTTTTCTTTTGTTGCATATCATAATTATTGCCAGTGCTGATTAGTAATTTTGGTCAGCCATTAAGAAGTACCTGTTGATATGATTTGAAAGAGAAAGCAATTTTAAAATCATACAATAGTTGTATCATAATAAAATTCAGATTACATTGGAATGATTTCAAAATTGATCTCTTAAGAGTTTGAATGAGTTTCTAAGAGATTAGATTGTAAGTAGGCTTATATAATTGCAGTAATTGATAAATATTTCCAGTTTCAGAATAAATGTAAAGTATTAAACTTCTTCCTAAATTTGTATGTACCTACAGGTTTAATATAGTACTATTTTTAAGTAATATTTCATAAATTATTTGTAAAATAACAACACTTGAGTAATATAGTTAATTTTGTTTGCTTTTTAAGTTAGTAACTTATGTGTTATTACATGCTTATTAGATATTACCGTATATTTTTACCAATGTTTCTAATTACTGCATGCAACTGCATTCCCCTATCAACAGTAGTTGCAGTCAAAGAATCTACATTATTTTAATCTATTTTTGTATCCTTATGTTAGTATTATCAAACAATAAAAGGTTCAAACTTTATTTATTTTTTATTTGTTAAAGGAAGACAACCTTAATAGTTAATGTTAGCTATTCAAAGCATGTGATTCACATATGCCTACCAGTTTAAAGTGTTTATATATAAAGGAGGAAGAACTCAAAGTAGTATTGCTCAAAAAGCAGTTTTGAAAAGTTATGACAGTGAATATGCACACAGCTCTCCTGATGATAATAGTAAGGGAGCCCAAGAGGGGATATTGCAGAAACTCAGGCGTGTTACATTAAGATAAAATATCAGACAGTTTGCCATAATGGACAATGGACATAAATGACTTAGCTTTTGAAAGTTCCTGACCCTCCTACTCTCGTATCTACGGCTTGTTCAAATCATCATAAAATTTATACATGCACGTATGGAAAGGCAATAAACCCGACGTACTTTAATCTGACATGCTCAAGCATATTTTTAAGCCAAAAAATTTGCTTAACCACTATACAGGGTATCTCATATTATGAAAATTGTTGGTGTAAAAATGTAGGTAGCCATTCTCCTTCGTTTTGATTATGTGGAAAGAAAGGTCAACAGGAAAGAATGGTAAATGAAAGATAAACAAAAAATTAAACTTACATACAATGTAAATGTGGATAGTTTTTTATACCCGAAGATTTTTAAGTTCATATCTAAAACCAACTTGCTTGTATGAAATACGTAAATAATGTGAAGGAAGATAAACAGTTGAAGGAATCGTGATACTTGATATACTCTTAGACTTGTATTAAGATCGAGTCTACTTACTGCACAGCACTCAACCTACCACCAGTAGCCTTATTGCTAATGTTCCAACAACCTCTCGCTCGCCAGTAGCCTCTTACCATGGGCGCCGACAGCAGGGTGCAAGGAGGTTCAACTGCACCCCCCTGTAAAGTAGATAGAAAAAATTACATGACTGAACTTAACGGGAGAGTAATGCTTTTCGAGACTTTGCATCTATGTATGTTTGTGTTATATGTAAATATGTATGTTGCTATACACGTTTATTTCGATGTTTTATACCAACTACTACTTAGCTTAGGTACTTATTATCTATAATTGAACTCTAAATACATACACAAATTATAAAGTAATGTAATATGTAGGCACATGTTTCTATATTTTTTTGCTATTTTTAAGCTACTAGGTACCTATTCATCAGGCTACTTTGACAGACGCTTGACAGTAGCATACTGTAAGATAGATAGCTACTGTCAAGTGTCAAGCTCACGACATTTCAGTTTTTACTCTTAACTGTGTGAAGAATTATTATTTAATATTTTATGTTTAATAACAAGAGCAATAGTGAATACCAAGTGAATACTGAATAGTCAAACAAAGTTATCAAATTGCATTGAATTATATTATTGTAATAAGTAAATAATTTCAATATACTATCAGAGATTTTAGTTTTTAAAAATTAAATTTGCTAACTGCTTTCTTGATATTTTTTTATTGACTGAATAATTGCAAATGAATAAATGTTTTGAAGAATAGACAGTAAACTTTATTTATGATCTATTATCAATTATGATATATAATTATTAAATAAGGATACATAACCCTATCCTTTATAATAACTTGAAAATGGCTGATGAAGAACAAGACCCTAAGGAATATCGGTGGGAAACGGGCTACGAAAAGACCTGGTAAGATATTTAGAATTTAGAATTTCTAAGAATACCAAAACAATTTACAGAGTTGTGTACTTATATATCTTGATAGAAATCCAGGTATTTATTTAGAATTTTTAGAAATGTAGGATGGTTATTATTTATTACGACTTAAAGATTAAAGTTGCTTTCTTCTAACTGTTAAACCAATATCCATTACTCATTAAATTGGTTCTACACATATTTTTTTTGTGTTATCTGACTGTTGGTTTAATAAATTTTCAAATATATACTGCTGCATTAATCATAATAAGCAGCAATAGTTCGAGTCCTAAAAATATATCTTGGTTGCTTTTTTCCGAAGATAAGGGTGAAAAACTATTGTACATACAATACACAGTTTTGAATTGCAAAGACACATGTAACCTACAAGTTTTTACAAGCTCTGAGCTTAATTTTACGATTCTGTAAATGACTATTTTATCAATAGGGAGGCTATTAAAGAAGATGAAGATGGCTTGGTTGAAGGACTGGTGGCAGAGTTTGCTCAGAAAGCTGCCCGAAAAGCAGCTGTGCCAAAACGTGGCCCAGTCAGACTTGGTATGATGCGTCATTTGCTGATAGCCGTGGACTGTTCAGAAGCCATGACCAGTCAAGACTTGAAGCCAATGAGATTTTTGTGTACAATTAAGGTAGTTATGATTCATCTTAATTATTAAGTAACTTCAGGCCCATATCCCTGAAGAGGTAGGCAGAGGCACAACTAGCTTAAGACACTAAGTCCAACAGTGTAGTGGGTGGTAATCCCGGGCAACATAATTTTTAATAGAAAATACACATTTCCAATTTTTTTTGTCTGAAATTTTGAAATCTCATCTCTGAAATAATTTTGTTGGATGATTTGATGACTGAGTTATTTAACTCCGAATTAGCTTTTATTATACACATAGCAAGATTTAGCCTAATATAGGAAAGTGCAAGCAAAAAAGGCACACATAGACATTTTCCAGTTTTTAATCATATAGAAGTCACATGTGATTGCAGCTTTGTGGATAGTTTTTATTATAAAAAACCATTGATTTGTTTCAGTTATTAGAAAAGTTTATTGAGGAATTTTTTGATCAAAATCCTTTGAGTCAACTTGGTCTTATTGCTATGAAAAATAAAAGAGCTGAAAAGATTACAGAGCTTTCAGGAAATGTTAGGAAACACATTAAAGCTGTTCAGAGGTAAGTCCTGACTATATTAAAAATTAAATAAGTTAATATACCACAAATATTTGTGATAAACAATAGTTTTGACATTTATCTTGTGATATTTAAAGAATATTTACTCTTCTTTCTGGTTTGGCAGTAGTTGGTTAAAAATATTTTAGTGACTAAAATAACATTTAAAAAAGACAAAAAAATTAACAAATATGTTGATGCATTTTCTGAAAACACAAATAAAAAAAATATATTCCTTCATTTTCTTTAACTCAAGAAATTAGAGTTGAAACAATGTTTTATCGAAATGGGCAAGGTAAGAGTGGAAAAATTTTAAAATATGAAATATCAACTAAGCCAAGAACTTCTACTCAGGTAACCTATGTTATTAGTAGGTGAAATATAAAAAAAATTAGGCATGGTTCTTACTAGTACACTGCCTAAATACAAAATGAAGATTAGTTCAATATTTTTGCAGTTTGGCTAGTGTGACTCTTACTGGTGAGCCATCACTGCAAAACACTCTTGAATTGGCGGGCAAGGTCTTGAGACCACTTCCAGGTCATGCATCTCGAGAGCTAGTTGTTCTATTTGCTTCACTCACCACTTGTGATCCTGGAGACATCAACACTACCATACAGGTTAGTATTTTTTTTATTAATAACATAAATATAGACTAAGCCAGAACTGATGTAAGAGTCTTAGTTGATGATATATAATTTCATTTACTTGTTCTAGTACTATAGCTAATAGAAATTGTATATCTTGCTTGTGTTTTTAGCAGTTATGGAAGGTACACCATAGATGCGAAAGGAGATGTGTGCAGGGAATAATATGAATGAAGTTAATTCAAAGCGAGATTTTGAGTCAAAGTGCTAGATTTGCTTTGCATAATTCTTTGCTTATCCCATTATTGTATGGCAGCGAGAGTTGGGTATGTCAGAAAAAGCATGAAAGTAGGATAAATGCGGTCAAAACGAAAGTGCCGCGGAAAATCTGTGGTGATACGCTCGATGTAAGCATTCGTAACAGTGAGATCCTAGAAAGAGTGGGTTTGAAAGTAAGCATTGGTGTTAAAATTAGAAAGGGCATGCTCCACTGATTGTAGAAAGAATGATAGAAGAAAGATCGAAAAAGGAGATATACAAAGGATTAACGTGAAGATTGGGATGGATTCTTCGGATTTTGAATCAAATTCAAATATTTGGATGTTAGTCAGTAATTGATACATAGAAATACTATTACATGTTATATTAATACCATAAAAAATTTAATTGACACGCAGGCCTCAAAATACAGGTAAATGTAATCATCTCAATGCCTGCATCTATCGAGAATTTAAATTCGAATTGCATCACACATGAAGGGATGGACCAATCTAGCTAATTTCTTTTATGTTGTGTTAGTTATTGTCAGGAGAGGGTTCTAATGAAAAAAAACTAGGAAAATAGCAGGGAAAAAATGCTTTGATCCATTCAAACTGTTAGTAGCTGTTAATGTCATGCAATACGAGGTTCACCAGGTGGGCTAGTTGTTAATAATGAATAATAAATTATTTTATATAATTCAGTATTTTTTTGGAAATAAGTGTTAATAATCTGCTAGTATGAGTACAAAAAAAGCAAGCATGGCAGCTGCAGCATTACAGACAGCCCATTGTACAAAGCATATGTCATAGGAGATGAAACATTGGAAAAATCTTGGGTGACAATACCAACAGAAAACATAATAGAAAATCAGGATCTCTAGTGAAGTTTTGGAACATACTGGGATGGTCAAATTAAAGTCACTGGCTAGCTGCGGTCATAGTTCTGTGTATATAGATAGATAGAGACGTAAAAACAGTTCTGTGTACAAAGATAGACAACTAAAAGCAGTTCTGTGTACATAGGTAGATAGACACATAAAACAGTTCTGTATACATAGATAGACACAAAAACAGTTCTGTAATTGGATATTTAGTTGGCTGTTACATGTCAACAAATTTGTTCGGATTTGTTGTTAAACTAGTTTATAAAGGTCCGAACGCGAGACAGAGCAGACGTGTTGTTCCATGCAATATGACAGCATTACTATAAATAAAGAGCAATGCAGGTGACATCATGCGACTAGTTACCGAACCTGTACGCATACCATTGAATAATTTTCAAAAAAATGGACACACACATACACAAAAATAAGATTTCATTGATTAACATTGTCATTAACTTATCTATATAAAATAAACTAGTAGTGGGACGCGCAATTTCAGCTTAGACTTGTTGTATAATGCCTAAAAAATCGTTGAGAGATTTTAAGTTGTTTAAGATTAAGATGATTCTGTATATAAGTATAGTTCTTATGTATTGAATAATGTTTCAGACCCTGAAAACCGACGGCATCAGATGTTCTGTTATAGGATTAGCTGCTGAAGTAAGGATATGTAAAAAGCTGTGCCAGGATACTGGAGGGGATTATGGGGTAAGTTAATTTGTTATTAAGTAGATTTTTGTTTTTTTACTACTTGCTTTTGTCCTGTTGCGCTTTAGTAGAATGAGTCGACGTACTAACGTACGGTGCTGTTAAATAACAACTCTATATAAATATTTTTAAAATACATTCGGATTTCCAAAGCCTCAGGTTGGCAACGCACCATTACCACCTTTAGTGTCTATGAATTTCTTACCATCAGGAAATTCGTCTGCTTGTTTGCCTTCCAGTATCATAAAAAAAAGCTTGATGAATATAGCCGTAGCGCGTACGAAAGCCGCAAGAAGCGTAAAACTTCAGCCGCAGAATGGTAACGAACTATTGACTGTAATCAGAAAATCTTTCTTTAAGAATATTAAAAGGCATGAGACATTCTTGTGACACTTTGAACGAAAGTTCCAGCTGTAAAAGGAGAAAGGTTATAATAATGCTGTTAATACATTATCTGTATTAGACCGTTTGATAGGTATTCTACAGGAAAAGGTGGTGGTAGCAGTGGCAGGAGAATGTCTCAAATAAAGGTAACATATTTCTGTGTTAGGCCGTTTTATGGCTACCATAGCGAGTAATCTTATCCTGTAGATTTATTATTATAGCAACAAGTTATATTTTTTTATGAAATTCGAAGGAAAACAAGCATTATCATGGTAAGAAATAAACGTTGCCTATATTACTAATTTACCGGCTAGTTTACCACCTATTTGAGACTCGACAGGGGCGAGCTCTGACGTTTTTCTCCGTGTCGGTCCAGGTCCGCGAAATAGTCCATCTCCCTCTGTTGACGTACGGGTTACGAATTAATCCATGTTGAAGGTCTCGTTAGAACGCAAATAAACGAGTACAAGACTGCGCGAACGCACGACAAGTGGACGAATG
>NJDC01000897.1:77796-97442 GCA_002245475.1 Calephelis virginiensis | reverse complement strand
TATGGCTACCATAGCGAGTAATCTTATCCTGTAGATTTATTATTATAGCAAAAAGTTATATTTTTTTATGAAATTCGAAGGAAAACAAGCATTATCACGGTAAGAAATAAACGTCGCCTATATTACTAATTTACCGGCTAGTTTACCACCTATTTGAGACTCGACAGGGGTGAGCTCTGACGTTTTTCTCCGTGTCGGTCCAGGTCCGCGAAATAGTCCATCTCCCTCTCTGCCAGTCAGTTTGTAAGAGGCGAGCACGGGTTAAAACATAGGTCAGTACCAACAAGAATATTGGTGTTAGTGCTGTGCAGCAATTTGCCCGGATAGGGATCGACCGCCTTACCTATTTCTACCGCCATAATGACTCGGTCATGTTCTGTTCCGGAGGGTAGGGTAGCCGGTAGACTTGCACAATGGGCTTCGCTTTCGGGGCCGCAGGATAGCGACGCTTCTTTAACATCTATGGCAGACTTTTTCAACCTTTTGTTGTCAACGGCACACTTTTAGTGTCACTAAACTTTCATGGCACACCATTAAATAATTCGGTAGGCGTAGGTATATTAGAGGCCTTGATTTGTGTGTAACGGACTTAGGGGTCCTATTGATATCCTTTAGGTAGGAAACCCTTAACCCTAACCTAACCTAACCCAAAGAAAAAATGTAATTGTTTATTAATCTTTATTATTATTAATTATATTAATAAGTTTTAAATAACATGATATAATCAATTAATGCGATATTGGAGCCTGGCGTGTGGCTTTTTATTCTAGGGCGAATTGTTGACAAACATACTCGAAGCTCTTGTTCAACAGTTAGCAGACGTTCGTAATTTTTACTTTTTGTATTTGTCAATGCTGAAAATCCTTGTTGCTGAAGGTAAGATGTAGAAAAAGGGCAATGAGAGCTTTTTTTATTTAATTCTGGATATTCTGCTGAAACATGTAACCAGAACTTATTTATATTCAATTCCTATAATTTTAAAACCAAAGTGCGGTCATTTACAAACAATTTTAACTGACAAAACTGTTCTTTTTCTTCCAATTCAAAACCAACCAAGCTACTGAGTGAAATATTGAACGGGTCTCTCACCCAATCAAAATTCACAGCCTCAATATTGGGATAGTATTTATTATATTTTTTTCTAAAAATTCGAATGAATCCCTTATCAAAGATCTCATTCTAAAATCCACATTTCTTGAAGCTGTGTGCGGGAACATGGACAGAATGCCCTGGCAAACATGATTTTTCCATAGCGTTAATTTTTCTGCGAAACCTTTTATTTTATCTGATGACGGCAGAATATTCTCATTTCGGTCCCTTCATACCTGCATTTAATTTGTTAAGGTGTTCGAATAAATCTGCTAAGTACGCCAATTTTGTGCACCATGTATCGTCGCTGAATAAACTAACAGACTCTGATGACTTCAATGTAAGGAATATTAATAACTCTTCCTTAAGTTCATACACGCGGGACAAAATACGTCCTCTTGAGGGCCATCTCACCTCGATGTGAAGAAACAACGTGTAGTGGGCTGCATCCATGTCTTGGCAAATTTCCAACACAGTTTTAAAATAATTCGGTAAAGTTTTTGGTAACAATGCTTCCCTATGAATAAAGCAGTGGGTCAGCACAATATTTGTTTTTATTTTTTTTCATCAAAGTAACAAACCCTTTTACAGAACACGTCATTGAATGTGCTCCGTCGGTACATATTTCAATACAATCGGTCCATGATAAATCAGAGGATTTCAAATATGCATCCTAAACATTAAATATATCTTCGCCTCTTGTTGTTTAGGGCAGTTCTTTGCAACAAAAAAAAGTTTCAATAAAGTCATCTTCAACAGCTGTACGAAAAAATGCCAGCAGCTGGGCCTTCCCACTTATGTCAGTTGAATCATCAACTTGTAAGGCGAATTTACGAACAATTCGTAATTTTTCTATTACTTGTGCTTCAATATCTACTGACATGTGTTCTATGCGCCTGCTAATGGTGTTATCTGACAGAGGAATTTTCAACACCTCCTTTTCAGCTTTAACCCAAATAAGGTCTTCACAATCTGACGACAAGCTGGCAAAACTAAATTTTCTGCAATGTGGTTTATTTTTTTTGCTATACGCTCCGCCACTTGATAGCTTGCCTCTTGACACTTGTCAGATATAGTCATTGTCTTGGTAAGACTTGTAGATTGCTGGGCTTGAGATTTCAGCAAACTTTGAAAGTGGTACTGTCTTTTAGTATTCATAACTTTTTGTTTTTTAACGACGGGTTGACTCGATGACGGTTGATCATCTGTTGACGTACGGGTTACGAATTTATCCATGTTGAAGGTCTCGTTAGAACGCAAATAAACGAGTACAAGACTGCGCGAACGCACGACAAGTGGACGAATGAACGAAACAAAACAAGGGCGAGCAGCGGCCACCCGGTGGACGCCGCTTCACTAGGCTTGCTAAGTTCATGTACTAAGAACTAATAAGAATTAATTCAGTTCACAATACTAGAACGAACTATTCCGTAACCGTATGCTTAATCGTTCATTTAGTACATCTCGTTCGCAATGTTTCATCAAGAATGGAATCATAGACAAAGAACGGAATGAAATATGAATACGAAGAATGAATTGTTTGTCGCGCGTTGCTCGGGTTTCAGATGTGATCGAAAGAGACAAAGTAACAAATTATGTTATTTTGAATTTTGATAAAGTGATTGAAGAGGAAGGTTTATATCTAATCCCGTGCGAAGCCGGGGCGGGCCGCTAGTTTTCAATAAGTTGATAAATATTTGACCGCCTCGTTGGTCGAGTGGCTAGCGTACTCGCCTAACTACATCGACCAACCGCGAGGCTCAGGTTCGATTCCCGACGGGGGCAGGCATTTGTGTGATAGACATTTAGATGTCTGCATTTCCGGGTCTGGGTGCTTATTAAATTTATTCTGGTATCTATTTAAGTATTTCTATGTACTAGTATCGTTACTAACACCCATAACACAAGCATATGATTTGCTTACTTTGGGGTTAGATTGAAATTGTGTTATTTGTCCAGGGATATGTATTATTTATTTATTTGAAACACATTTTACATAATGTAAATATTTTTTAAAATATTTATAATATATCATAAATAAATAACAAAAATGGAAAAATACCAATCGTTGTAAACATTTTGATTTTTAAATAAGCCATTCTAAAAATGACACTACAAATGGAGACAAAACTTCTCATAAACATTTTAGAATGAAATTCCTATGTAAAAAAAAGTATAAAGGAAAATCAAAATATAATTAATTCCATGACCCACGTGAAAATTGTAAGACGTAACTTTTTCTAATATACTCCTGAACTAATAGTACTAGAAGTCCGAACTAGTACATTCAAATAACTGTACTAGTACGGAGCGATCATTATTCTGACCGAGCAATAACAAGTCTACGCTTCACCTGCCCGCGCCCGCCCTTATCCTTCGCTCCGTTACTATGACGACGGAAAGCGCAAGCTCTACGCGTCTCGTTTCCACGGAATTGACTAATTGTTTCCGTACTTTTTGGTTTTTCGAAATATTTATTTTATGTTTGCAATTAAGCATCACGGCACACTTGAAAATGTAAGCGGCACACCGGTTGAAAAGGCCTGATCTATGGAGTTTATAGGCCAGGGCTGTCACTTATCATCAGGGGACATGTGCGCTTGTTCGCTGAGCTGTCACATATAAAAAATTCGCCAATCCAGGTGTGAAGGCAAAACTCACCACACAGTTATAGTCACGAGGCTAATGATAAACCAAAACTCACGACGAGACTGGGTGGTAAAATAATTGGTGTAGGTATATTCAAAACAATGCAAACGTTTGATGTCTCAATCCCGTGGGGGAGTGTATGTCCACGGCGGACCCGGTGGCGGCCATGAGAATGTCCCCCTGTGTCAGGTGGTGCTGGACGACGTGCACTACCAGTCGCTGCTGCTGGGGCTGACGGTGCCCCCGGCGCGAGCGCGCGCGCTGGACGCCGGCCTCGTCAAGATGGGGTTCCCGCACTCCGAGCCCGCCGACTCCTCCGACCCCGAGCCGCCCATCACCGTCTGCATGTGGTAAGTCTACATCGCGATCTCCGTTTTCTCACCATGTCACGTTTACAAAAAACTATCGCAATTCTACTTCTTTTCCCTTTACATAGACATTAGTATCTGCCATTAGTCAAGTTTTATGATTGCATCAATTTACAGTAGTACTATTTAAATTATGCGCTTCGGCTATATTCGTCAAGCTTCGGAAATCCGAAAATATTTTAAATATATCTATATAGAGTTGCTATTACACATAATTAATAATTTGGCTTAAATTTAGATTTGGTCAGCCAATTCAAAAATAAAAGTATATAGTTTAAAAAGAGTAAAGCCGAAGCGCACAATTTAAATAATAGAAATTATTTATAGATATCAATCTTTATAGAAATTTAGGATCTTGTCTAAAGCGGGAATGCCTTCTTAAATAAGCTCGTCTTGTGAGATTTGGTGGCGACGGTGAAATACACGATATCAGTGAAGTATTTCATGAATACTTCACTTGTGTAAAATTATACGAAATTCCTCCAAAATTGACTTTTAATTAAATTAACATGAAATTCAATAATTACACTGCTGCCATCTTTTCTCTCGATGGCACCAAAACTCATGCGACGTTGAAAGAACAGCTAATATTCTATCCCATATGCTGTCCCAGGTTCAAGGACCCCGCCGCGTCGTGATTACATTCCCATAATGACGGTAAATGCAAATTTCTTCGAATAAATACCCCACCACCACCAACACACTGCAATTTTCGTCGACGCTAACTTGGGCGTCGAAAATTGCTTTTTTAAACGAACGGCCTAACGCCACACGACGTACCTCTTTTAACCTCCATAACTCCTTAATCAGAAAGCAGCACAAGATCGAGGTTCGGTCTCCCCAGAGACAGCAATATTCTTTTCCAAACAAATCTGAATTTTTCACATTTATTTTTATGATTCCTGTCTATTATCTGGAAATAATTAGTTTAAGTCTAGTTACAAATATAATTGAAACAGAATCCTTTTTCTGTATAAACCGTTACAAAATAGATTTTGCTGTAGGTTTTAACATAGTCACTGAATTACGTATGAACAATGATTGACAAAATGTATGCATATAATTGTCAGTCACCGCCATACACTCTAGCTTATCCGTCAGTCAATTGAATGAATGTGATGAAACTGGCAACATAATCTATCTTATTGAATCGTCTACTATAAGGATGAGAATGTTAAATTTGTAATAGCAACAGATATAAATTGTGAATACAAATGTAAGTTATAAATTTGTTGTGTACACGAGAAAAGGTATATTTAAATATGTATGTATGACATGTATTTGTCAGTCACTTGGAGGATGAGGATGGCGCGGGTGTGGAGGGCGAGGGGCACGTGTGTCCGCAGTGCCGCAGCAAGTACTGCTCGCTGCCCGCGCAGTGTCGCACCTGCGGCCTCACGCTCGCTTCCGCGCCGCATCTCGCCAGGTACACGCATATCGACATACATGCAGCAGTGCCCACGCACCGACATACATACGACAGTACACACGCCGACATACTTACGACAGTACCTTCAACACACGTACGACAGTACACACACCGACATACGTCCAGCAGTACCCACGCTTTAACGTACATAGAACAGTACAAACACCGCATACTTAAAGCAATACCCATACATATGGCCAGTTCTTAAACTCCATACATAAATCTACGTACAGTTTATTTGTATAATTGTGTGTAGACATTTGGATCTTTAACACATTATTTACACAACGTAATCGTCCAAACCCACACTAAACATTTATACTTGCTCTCCAACATTCATATCCACTCATCAATATTCACATACACACACATTCATACCTACACATCGACATTCACACTCACTAGTGTTATTGCGGATATCTGTCTCATCAATATTCACATACACACACATTCATACCTACACATCGACATTCACACTCACTAGTGCTATTGCGGATATCTGTATCCGTATCCGTATCTTGCTTATGATTAGCAAACATTGGAGAACTATTTAAACTTAACATATTTATTTCTTGTAACAAAACAATTCCAAATCTTACTACGGAATTTCTTTGTAGATACTTTTTTAATTCATTGGAGATCATATATCAAACAAGTGAATCTTGAAACGATGAAAAAGGGTTCGGCTAAAATCAAAAAGTGTCACAAGTGGGTTATATAAAATTATAATATGACTGTTTCATTCTACCGCTAAACATTAGCAAACTGTATCGAAAACAAAATGAAAATCCTTAATTGGCCTATGTTTAATGTATTTATTAGATTAAGTTTACTTTGAAATTTGTGCTGTGGATTTTTTGTTGATATTATAAATAAAATAAAAAATAAGTAATAGATCCGCACAATGTCCGGTAAAAAAGTAACTGATATCGATCCGGATAGGAAACGTTTAATTTTTCCTCCGATATCAGTGAAAACGGTTACGGATATCCACAACATCACAAGTTCATAAAAAAAAAAAGTTAAGGTCACAATTGAGCTACTGAGGATTCAAGTCCCGTGGCGAAAGGTTACAGGTTCAAATCCTGTCTGGGGCGAAATTTTTTCTTTCTATAAAATTTATAGAAAAATTTATCCCAAGCACAGGGCAAGTGCTAAAATAAAAATACGTTAAGGTCACAAGTTCATATATTTAAGAAATGAGATATTTTCCTTACCGGTGGTAATTTTATATACGAATCGTAACCTCGAAGATGTCTGTCGGAAGTTTATCTAACTACTGTCGCTCGTCGTAGATAGCTAATTTTACACAATTGTGAAACTAAAATTAACACCTCGTTGGTCGAGTGGCTAGCGTACATGCCTAGCTACATCGACCGACCGCGAAGCTCGGGTTCGATTCCCGATGCGGGCAGGCATTTGTGTGATGAACATTTAGATGTCTGCGTTTCCGGGTCTGGGTGTTTATTAAATTTATTCTGGTATCTATTTAAGTATTTCTATGTATTAGTATTGTTGACTAACACCCATAGGGCATAACACAAGCATATAATTTGCTTACTTTATGGTTAGATTCAATTTGTGTTACTGGTCCATAGATATTTATTTATTTATACTTACGGATTTCATTTCGTTGATTGTCGGAACGGAGGGTTAATAAGACTATGTGTATAGGTTGTAAACAGTAAATTTGAGCAGAGTTTAAAGAAAGTATATATGGATGGTTTCAGATCGTATCATCACCTGTTTCCCGTGGAACCGTTCGAGGAGTTGACTAATGAAGGACAGACACAATGCTGTTTTGCTTGCTTGAGGACGTTCACTAATGTTGATAAACAGGTAAGCACAATATCTAATAATATATAAACAACTCGTATCACGGTATTTGTTGCATACCTCCGGAACGGCATGAAATATATGTTTGGTAGTCCCCGTGTTGGTCCGGGCTTCTTTGCAGAATAGACCATCTGCCTTCCTGCCAGGCAACTCGTAAAAAGCGAGCATAGGCTTACCGATACTAACATCGTGACATCTGACTAGGTGGTAGAGTTTCGCAGCGACTCACCCGGATTGGTACCACCGCCTTACCTATTCCTACCGCCATAACGTCTTTACGTGTTTCGGTTTGGAGGGTAAGATAGCCGACAAACTTAGTTTTGCTCGAGGCCTAACATTCCGGCCTCAGGTTGGCAACGCACCATTACCACGTTTGGTGTCTCTAGGCGGCGTGAATCTCTTACCATCAGGAAATTCGTCTGCTTGTTTGTTTGCCTTCCAATATCATAAAATAAAGTTTTGAGAATAGGTCGCAATGTATTTATCATCTCAGGTCAGCTAGTGTTACTGATAGTGTCCGAAGAAAATTGGTGTTTTAACCGAAACCGAACTTTAGGCCTTTTTCTTAGTTTCGGTCGAACTAAAAACTAACAAAAAACTGAAACATAAATCGAACTTTGGTAAGTTTCTATTTATGTTTCAACACTAAATTTCAGTATTAATAGAAATTTGTAACTTTTTACCCATATTTTTTGATAGTCATATCTACAGCCAGTTATATGAAATAGTAAAAAGACAATCATTCAAGGTAAGGTACGGAGGTAACATTTTTAGTAAGAGTGTAAACGACGCATAATAATTCGGGAACCCGGAGTTTCGGCGCGGTTTCATTTTTTTATCGAAACCGAAACTAAATTTAATGGTGTAACCCAAAACTTTTTGTTTGAAATAGCAGCTGAAGTCTTAATTTTTTTTAGAATGATTAAATATAATAAAATAATTTTTACAGTCCTAAGTTGGTTAGTGCAACTCGGAGGTCAGAAGAATAGGTAACGAATTGTCAATATCTGCACAGATATACAGATGCAGTCGGTGTAAGGAGTACTACTGTTGGGAGTGCGAGGGCTTCATCTCGAGCGCACTACACGTGTGCCCCGGCTGCGCTGTCCGCCCACACCTCTACCAGCGGCTGCCTGACGCTTCCTGACCTGACAGACTACCCTAACATCTCGAGCGCACTACACGTGTGCCCCGGCTGCGCTGTCCGCCCACACCTCTACCAGCGGCTGCCTGACGCTTCCTGACGTGACAGACTACCCTAACATCTCGAGCGCACTACACGTGTGCCCCGGCTGCGCTGTCCGCCCACACCTCTACCTGCGGCTGCCTGACGCTTCCTGACCTGACAGACTACCTTAACATCTCGAGCGCACTACACGTGTGCCCCGGCTGCGCTGTCTGCCCACATCTCTACCAGCGGCTGCCTGACAGTTCCTGACCTGACAGACTACCTTAACATCTCGAGCGCACTACACGTGTGCCCTGGCTGCGCTGTCTGCCCACACCTCTACCAGCGGCTGCCTGACGCTTCCTGACCTGACAGACTACCTTAACATCTCGAGCGCACTACACGTATGCCCCGGCTGCGCTGTCCGCCCACACCTCCACCAGCGGCTGCCTGACGCCTTCTGACCTGACAGACTTTCTTGACCTGTCGTTCCTAATTTTAGAATAATAAAAACCTACATACGAATTGTAATTTTTATTTACTGAATTTACTGAATACTTTTAGTAGCCGTGTATTTTTTGTCGTTATTTATACAAAACAATAAAAGATACATAAAAAAGTATCTTCACGCCTATATCCTCGAAGAGGTAGGCAGAGGCACAACCAAGGTACCCGCGACTAGCCGAAGACACTAAGTCCCAGAGTGTGATAGGTGGCAAACCTATTGCCAACCAGGCACGTATCCAATCCCGGGTACCGATATTTTTATTAGAAAATTGAAAATACACGTTTTCTATTTATTTGTTGCCCGACCCAAGGATCGAACCATCAAGAAATCTTGTGTATATTATCTCCCATAGGTCATAGGGGCGATAATATACATAAATACAAAACCTATAACGGAGAATAACCTCACTAAAACAGTTCTCTTAAAATTCTAGAACACAAAAACAGTAACCGGTAACTGGTACAAAGTTCCCCTTTTTACAAAAAAAATGATTGAAAACAAAACGTCTATGATTAGTTGTAACCAGGTTGTAACTATTGTATACCAGGTAATCCGCGTCAGTTTTCTACTAAAAGAAAATAAGACCTTAATTCACTTTTCTGCATTATTTTTAGGTGTATATATACTACCTGTTGGCTACCATATTATGACTCCTAGAATACAATAAAAACAACTTTTTTTCACTAGCTGTTGCCCGCGGCGTTGCTCGCGTGATTAATGGTCCCATTGGAACACTTATAGAATAACAACTATTCTATGTGTTAATCTAAGTTACATTCTATGTGTGTGCCAAGTTACATGAAAATCGGTTCAGCAGGTTTTGCGTGAAGGAATAACAAACAAACATACAAACTTGAACATTATTAATAGTATGATTTTAGGAATCTAAACGAGGCTTTTTCGTGGGCTACTGTCAAAATATTAAAATAAAACAACTTGCTTGTAACATATTCGAGGATTTTATTATCACATGTTAAAAATGCAGCAATGCATAATATATTCATAAATACAAACTAAAATTATCTAAAAGGTACATCATTGAAGCACCTATGTCGTAGTTTATGGACTACTTTGTATTGTATACATCACAGATAAAATATTTATCACATTTTATTTTCAACATGTGCGACAATGTTGCCATTTTAAAAAAATAGTGTCGGTTAAAATGGTTCATTTATGTTACTAAATATATCTTTGTACATTAATATAAACAAAGATAATGTAATATTAATATTTCATTTACTAATCTCTGGTATAATATGTATAAATCTTCTTGTATGTATAAACACTTGAAAGTAAACACAGAAAAATATGTTTGATTTCGTACAAAATTCATTTTTATACCATTTTGATAATTAATATATTTATTAAAATTAATTTTTGGCAACACTGCGCGCTTTAAAAATAACAGCTTTTTAGCTTTTATTTGGTCCTATAATCCTTTATGGCCAATATTAATAATCAACCTAATCCAAAACTTGCTGTCCAAGATTGATATTTTGATCCATTTTTATGTTATCGCTTGCCAATAACTTATCTGTGGACAGGATAAATATGGCAATTGGGTCTAGGATAGTCCGGCGGATACGCAGCTGTCTAGATTTCTTGAAATCAATCTTTAGAGATACATAATTAACATTGGCCGTCAGTCACCTTTAGTATTACAGGTAAGGACATGTCTTAAAATGTCATAAGGCTCATGGAATAACTTATTTCCAAAAATGTTAACTTCTTTAAATTAGTTTTTATTTACATCACACACATTTTCAAGCTATCTAACTTTCTTAATATATGTGAAATATGCGTTCTTAAAAGTGCAGTCAGGTTACACTATAAATTTCCATAAATTTTTAAGGGAAGGAAATTTCACCTCAGGATTAGAACCTATACATTTTCATATCTCACGAAACTCGAAACGAAAGGTGAAATTTTTAAAAATTTACTCCAAGCATAGGAAGATACTAAAATTGAAATAAGTACATTATAATTGTGAACTTGTGGTTGGTATCGCTCTCTCTATTTTTAGTTTTTTTTTGCAATCTGGTCACAATTGCGCCCAAATTTAACTTCGTTAAAACGTTATTGTGTAACAATTTGTTTAACTAAATTATTGGAATAAACCGCTTATTGCATGAGCATTTTGTAATAAAAAAACTACAGTAAACTAATATTTAAAACTCCATTTTAAATATTAAATCAAGAATAGAGAAAATCCAACGGTTAAGTAATTTAATCTTTTGTAAATAAAAATCTTGTCACAGTGTATGTTTGGGACAAACTCCGAAACCAATGGACCTGTTTTGATAACATCCTTAACTATGTCTAACGGTCCAACTTAAAAGATAATTTTCATTAGAATTGACTAAACTTAAAAGATGACCGCGAGAGAACTGAATAATTGTAAAAGAAACATCTAATAGGTATGTGGTATAAAGGTTAGTGTACAAAATCTCACAAATATTTAAAAAATATTCCTTACTTATTTCACTTATTGCAATAGAAAGCTATAGAAGAATATTTTTTAAAGAAATGTTGAACAAGATTTTGCAGACGATTTCTTTAACCGTCGGCTTATTAAGTACACAGTATTTTTCGACATAAAAATATTTTCTTAGAGATCCGTAGTTAAGTAATTCGATTTAGGTAACATAGTTAGTCTCTTTTAAAAAAATATCTTCAAAAATGATTTTTAAGATTGTTTTATCAAAATTGTATATTTTTATGAAGCTTTTTAGTAACCAAATTTATGTAAAAGTATTTCTATCATGTATTTAGCGATCTCCTTAAAAAACTTATATGAGCTTCATACTTATTTAGTGCTTGAATTGCCCTTTTAAGACGTCCATTACAAAGTCATGCGGGCGTCAGTTTCTTTTCAATCATCCAATTTCATCAGTCATGAATTACGTTTGAATGTTTGTTAAACTATGTAAGGCGCCTATTACACGATAGATTTTACTGTCAGTTTCTCTGTCACGAAACCGCGATTCAATGTTTGTTAACAAATATCGAAGTTATAAAGACATGAAGTTATATGAACATGAGTCACCTCCTTACAACCTAGTTTATCCATCAGTCAATTTAGAGACTGGAAAACGTGAGCAAAACCTACTGTAAAATGGGCTTTTATGATATCGACTACATCCAAATATCACTAGACTTTATCCCTTACATGCAAAAACTACCGTTTAGTGGAAGTCTAACACATATACAGTTCAAAATAAGATGTAAGGTGAAACAGGACTAATCCCAAGGAAGATTTATTACAATAGTATGAATAGTATGCCTAGTATGAAATAGATAAAAGGTGGGCTGTAAATTTTGCATAAACGATGGACGCCAAGGACTTAAACCTGTCAAAATATCCTAGTCAAATATGATGTACCTACCTATTTAATGTTTTAATTTAAAACACATAGGGCTACTTGCACATGCCGCGACTAAGTATTTAACTCTGAGTTAGCTTCTAACAAGAGTTGAATTCCATTATATATCACATTTTAACTTTTTACTAAATTTAACCCACGAAAGTGCAAGTGGCCTTAACTCATTAAATTTTACACTGAAGCGTGCAAGGGGCCTGTAAAGTCCAATATTGGGATATTTTGACCGATTGGTGTTATTTGTGCTTGTGCGTTCTTATTAAACAAGCGCCTTTTTTATTTCTAATTAAGAATAATTGATAGCGACTCAGTACCTACCTAAATATATTTAGTATTTTTGTTACATAATTTAAACTCTAAAATAAGATTAACTTATGATTCATATAAACATGATTTTTGTGCGATTTTTAGAAAGATATTCTATAGATAGGTGACAGACGTGAGAGATTTTTTAACAGTTTTTTTTGTTTACGAAATTTTTCAATCTTGCTAATTTCGAATATTATTAAAAATTCACATCAATTCATGCTAGTCTTAGAACTTAGCTATGTTTATATTTGTTGGTTATTATTTCACCCCCTTATGGCTGTTTGTATACGTTCATGAATTGACATAAGATTTAGATGGTAGGTACCCAGGAAGATCTAGGTTGACATTCCACGATCAAATCGCTCGGGTGTTATCCGAAGGTGGTGTCAAGAGTCTCCAGAACCGGCGTGTGTGTATGCAACGGGTAATGTATGTGGAGGATGCCAGGTACTGTCTGGATCGTAAGGTTTGGTACTCGACACTGTCTGCCTACCCCTAAAGGGACTTGGCGTGAAGATATATATATGTAATTTTAGAAAGTTATTAAAACAACAGTATTAGTACAGAAGATTGATTAAGAGAGAAAACTACCCACTTAATTACATTTTTTGTGAGTCCTTACTGATTGAATGGAATTTTCAATTAGAAGCTGTCTTAACAAAATCTTTAAGTATAAGGGGTAAATACGTAGGTCACACTATAAGTTTTGCGTAACTAAAAAATCATCGCTCTAAAATCGTTTCGACTTAATTACATTTTCGTTGCGTACTTAGAACTTTGATGTGTGATAAAAAAACAACTGACAAATTATTTCCCGCCAATTGTTATTTTTTACTAAGAAGGTTGCAACGTTTTAAAAATATAACATTCGGAATTCAAACAGTTCCGATTAGCTAGAAGTGCAAAACTTTTAGTGTGCCCCATGTATATTTTATTTTTATTACATATTAGTTTAACGCCACTTGGGTTACGAAAGATGGCAAGAATTCACTAAACTCCTATCTAGACAATTCACTTGATTCATTTACAACTGTATTTTTAATGCATTGTCGATTCTTTCATTTCAACCCACAAGCACTAGTTACCATTAGTGAATTCGTCTTGTTTCCATGACATTACCATAAAAATAACGATTTTCCGTAATATACGTAAACATATAAAAAAATTGGGCTTTTTAATTTTATTTTTACCCTGTGCTTTGGATGAATTTCTACAAACTTTAAAGAAAGAAAAAATTTCATCTCAGACCTAAGAAAGGATGCAGGGTCAAATCTTGTCCGAGGTGATTTTTTTCTTTAAGATCAGTAGGGTTACTCTTGAACCTCAATTTGTATAATATTGGAAATTGGAATCGAGTATGTCAAGTACTATTGAACACAATAATGGCGAATTATTAACATAATAATTAAAAATATGTTTTGACAGATTCTCTGATTTTTTTTTATATCTAAATGGTATTAATCAGTTAGTACTGTGTCCAAAAGTATTTACTTATCTAAAATGGCATATACTATTCCAATTTCCAGTTTGCATGATTCAAGGTTTGATATCGAGGTTCAAGAGTAACCCTATAGGTCTGTTACAACACTTAAAACTCAAGAACTGCTGGACCGATTTAAAAAGATGACTTTTAATTATGGACCTTAGCCATGAATATTAAAAAAAAAACAATGAACAATTGAAAAAGCGCATATAGCAAGGGGCTAGTTTACTCGAATAACTCGTAATGTAATAGATAAATCAGTTCAATAACAACTCGACAGAATCGATAATGCGATTGAGATTCGATTATAAATTATAATTAAAAAAAATATAGTGAACTACGCCCCTTTGTAAAAAAAAAATGATCCTGTACTCGATCTCTTACGATATTAGATTATTATAATTATAAAACGAATAGTTACACTGATCAATTATCTTTGAGATGTCTATTACACGGCCATGCAGGCGTCACTCAATTCCGTCAATCATAGATTACATTACAATATTTGTTAACCAATGTAGTCGATATCGGTATTATCACATACGTCACCTTACACGCTAGGTTATCTGTCAGTCATAGCAGTGACTGGGAAAAACTGACAACCAAAACCTACTGCTTAATAGACGTCATAATTATTGAGGTTCTGATTGAAAGACTTTACAAAAGCACTGGAAGTAACTTAAAAGGAGGTATTGAGAGAAGCCCTAACTCGGTTTTGATTACAACAACCAGGTTTGGTCAAATGTTAATTATTTACTACCTAATAAATATTTTAATGATAGTACTTCAGACTCGGACATTTGGGGTTTGTGTACCCTTTTCCCGAGTTACCCATAAAATATTCGGTTTTTGGTAATACTGCTCAATCTGGATGAGAGATTTTCCTTTAGTTTCTGGTAATAAGAGGAAGAGCACGATAGTGGCCAGGACAGCGGAAGCACCGAAGAGCCCAAACATTCCAGATATTCCCATTTCGTTTTTCATCACTGGGAATAGTTTAGTGAAGCCGAACAGGACGGTGTTAAAGAGACAGAAGATGTAACCACCGCATAGACCGCGTACTTTCGTGGGTAGAAGTTCTCCGATCATGAGACCTGGTAGTAGGAAGAACCCTAGAGTGTTGAAAGCTACGTATCCTAGGATCAAGGTTGGTACCAGTACGCCGGTGCCTGGTCCTTGGGCAAGGATGTAGGTGAGTCCAAGCGTGCACGCCGCGGTGCCAATGCCTGAGACCATGACGATAGCCCGCCGCGTCAGTTTCAGCAGGAGTATGCAGGCGAGTACTGTCACTCCAAGTCTGACGCAGGCGCTTGCGTTTGCTGCCATCTGAAATGGTACAGAAAGGTGAGGACATATGTAGAAACATTTCCCGACTAGGCTATGCATTTGCGTAATGACAAGCCATAATACGGATGCCTTATCTGTCTGTTGGTCCTGGTCTCCTATGTTGAACCATTTGTCCAGATACCAGGTAGATACCAGGCAGAGCTTAGCAAATCGTTTATAGATGAACACGTGTTGAATGGACCAACACGACAAAGATTTGGACAAAGATATTTGTCTAGTGGAATGGGCACCTGTCAAAAAATTTGGTCAAATGTTTGATATCGAAATTTTAGCCTTAGACTTAGAACTTATAATTTTTCAATTTACCTGAGGGCTTAAAGAACCTCCAGCTTCTTGGACGATGTCTATACAGTAAAATATGATGACATAACTGCCAGAAAGGATCTGGAGTAGGTTAAAAGCGTTTATGAGTAACAATGGTTTGAGCACCGGCGGTCGAAGAACTGTCGCCAAGAAACGGATGGTTTCTTCTCCGCGAGCTTTTTCTTTTTCCCGCGCTGATATCAATTCATGAAGTTCGCGTTGTGCCTGGAATCGTAAGACAGTCTGTTAGTATACTCATTTATTACTACCAGGTACGGCTTTGAAAGTGTCGGAGTTTAGCATTACGTATCTAACTCCTAAGTTAAACGACAAAGCGTGTCATAATATTGAAAATAAATAGGAATCATTAGACTAAGTAGTTAGTTAACCTTTTTTTGAGGTTTATTAGTATTATTGTTTATATAATGAAATTATTGTTCAATACATCTTTAAAAAAAAAAAGTATCTTTACGCCCATATCCCCGAAGAGGTAGGCAGAGGCACAACCAGGGCACCCACGACTAGCCGAAGACACTAAGTCCCACAATGTGATAGGTGGCAAGCCTATCGCCAGCCGGGCACATTTCCAATCCCGAGCAACGTTTTTTTTTATTAGTAAATTCGAAAAATCCAATTTTCTTTTTGTTGCCCGACCCGGGATTCGAACCCGGGACCTCAAGCAGTCAAGTCCAACAACTGAACAGCTAGACCACAAAGGCGATATCATTTGGAAAACTTGGATTAAAAACATCACAATTTGACATATCCGGATTAATCTGACTTGTCTAAAATGTTTCATCTCTTTTGTTTTTGTCTCATTTAAAAAATAATGCATCTAAAATAAGTTTAGTTTGTGAAAAGCAGAATCACCATTAGTATTTCAGTAATTTACATACCATGGTTGTGAATTTTTATGACAATGGAAGGCTAACCAATAAATTCCCCAATAGCAAGAACTACTTATTTTAGACGCATGTTATCTTTTTCAAATAAAACAAAAACAAAAGAGATGGAACATTTTAGAGATGTCAGATTAGTCAAGACATGTTAAACTCACGCTTTCCGGAAGATAACGTCTGTAGATATGTCTAATCTCACAGCACTAAGTGTTTTGTCTCTTTCTATTACTTTCGTTGAAAAAAGAAAGCAATAACTTAAAATTAGTTCAGTGAGTGCGCCACAAATATACCACTACTCTCCCGCGTCGAAGAGACAATTTGTCTCCTTGTCTGTTAGTTCGTACGATGCGAGCATTAGTTAAATATGTTATAACTAACAAAAAATCTGGTGATCGAGAGCTGTGCAGAAAATTGCCTGGGTGGCGATCACTCCCTCGCCAGTTGCCTGTTACTGGCGTACCAATGACAATGTTTGGCACTATGGGTTCCGATTTGGATGGTAGGGTAGCCGGTAGACTTACATATTGGACCTAATAACGCTTTACATAGGATAGTCACGCTCGATTCCCAGGTCGGGCAACAAAAAAAATAGAAACTGTATATTTTCAATTTCCTCATAAAAATAATGTTGCCTGGGATTGGATATGTGTCCGATTGGCGATAGGCTTTCCACCTATCATATTGTGGGACTAAGTGTCTTCGGCTAATCGTGGGTGCCCTGGTTATGCCTCCGCCTACCCCTTCGGGAGCGAAGATGCTTACTTTTTTGCTTACTTAACACTGAAATGTACCCAAAGCCAAAACACAAATTACTATTACTTACTTAACAGTTAACACTGAAATGTACCTAATGCAGAAATGATTATATACGGTCGAATCGCTAGAGTTGTATCAGAGGATGGTTTCAAGAGTCTTTGAAACTAGCGTGTTTGTATGAAAAGAGTAATAAACGTGGAGGAAGTTAGGATAGTCTGCAAGGGTCCTGACATTTTGCACTCGATACTCTATGCCTATCCTGTAAGGCAGTGGTCGGCAACCCGCAGCCCGCGGGCCGCATGCGGCCCGCCGACGTCTTACTTGCGGCCCGTGAATGTCTTGAATAATATCAAAATAAATTAATAAACATCAAAATAAATTCATGAACGTTCTGCGCTTGACCGTATACTATACAGCGTATAGTGTAGATTCAAGCCTTACGCGCTTCTCTCCGCCCGTTTTCATTTTTTTCTATGGGACATGGCCAATTATACGTAGGTATATTTGGCTTCTAGGGTAAATATTACAAGTGTGGCCCACCTTTAGTTTATTTTGCCACCTTGTGGCCCTTGCCTGCTAAAAGGTTGGCGACCGCCTCTGTAAGGGACTTGTCGTAAGATATTTCGTGCGCAGGAATATTCAATAATTGGTAATGTAACACGCTCGAGAACCATCTTGCTCCATGACTTCAATTGAGCGCGTTCTTATTGAGCTCATTAAAAGTGATTGAAATAAACACCGCTTAATAATACTCATAAATAAGTGGCCGAAATTATGTCCTCGCCAGATGACTTTGAGAAACTGATTCACGGTAGTATTTGGTGTCAGTTTTTGAAGTGAAAACTTCTTTAGCGGCGTTGCGAACTTTTTTTGGAATGGGTAAAAACTTCTAAACTCGCGTCAGGTCATGTGACCTGAAATTTTGTAAGACGAAAATTCGTAAGACGCCCTGCACCGTCACCGTCCGCTTGCGCGAACGTTCGTGTTGTCATGTTTCTGTACGATAGCGCAATTAATGAATATTATTTTTTACCACATAAAACTGACAGTACTTTCATACTGATAATTAAAGCAATTCCTGCATAATTATTGTCTAACCATTCCAAAATATCAAAAATGCACAACGTTAATATTCAAGTTTTCACTTCTGTTGGCACTCCCAGAGTGCAACCAGTGTTTTTTTTTAAATATTTGAATGTTGGCTAACTAATGTTATAATAAAAATTAATCCCCATTTTAGGGGAAAAATGCAGTACATATCCCTTCATTGAAGTTTATTTATATACTGTCAGTAACCAATAACCAAATAAGTACTGAACGTTAAAATGATTAAGATCTATTTATCATGCTGTAAAATGATAATATTGTGACAAGTGAAACCAGTTGGTTAAGGTGGATATCGACTAACTAAAGCAGCCTTTCCCAAAGTGGGCGATAACGCCCCCTTGTGGGCGCTGGAAGCCTAGAGGGGGGCGGTATAAATCTTGAAAAAAATGTTTTTTTTAAACTAGGCGCAACAAATATGTTATTGAGGTTATTGACAAGAAAAAAACGAGGGGGGGGGTGCTACAAAACAACTGATTTTCAAAGTGGGCGTTACATGAAATAAGTTTGGGAACCTCTGATCTAAAGGATAGCCGAACAAAACAATCTCACGCAAGACGGAATTGGTTTTTACAACTGTACCCCTAAATAGGTAGATAGAGGTACATCCACCTCCAACCAGCACACCCACGACTAGCCGATACTTAGTCCCACTAAGGCAAACCCAAATGGGCACTTCTAAGTCTGGGCAACATTGTTATAATTAGAAAATTAAAACAAACACATTTTCAAGACGTTAAACTTCGTAGACTTTTTCATTCAAGTCTACATTAATTTGTTTTTTTTTTATGATATTGGAAGGCATACAAGCAGACAGATTTCCTGATGGTAAGAAATTCACGCCGCCTAGAGATGGTTTCAAGAGTCTTTGGAACAAATTAGACGGTAATGGTGCGTTGCCAACCTGAGGACGATAAGTTAAACCTCGGGCAAAAGTAAGTTTACCAGCTACTTTACCCTCCGAACTTGAACACGTCAAAAAAGCACTGAAATTATGGCGGCAGGAATAGGTAAG
>NJDC01000897.1:56863-70447 GCA_002245475.1 Calephelis virginiensis | reverse complement strand
TGAATTGTGTGAATTTAGACGCTCGTTTGTATTATTAATTATTATAATGCCTCATTAAAATTATACAGCTTCGGAGTACACCGATATGATTTTAATTTATGGGGAATCTCGCGGAAACGCAGCTTTAGCACTGCGGACATACAGAGAAAGGTATGGAAACACCCGTATGTGTCCTACTAATAGCCACACTATTGTTCAAGCTGTCCAGAGAATACGGGAGAATCAACCGTTAATCCCACATTCAGATAGTGCTCCTCCACGAAGACATAACCTTGATATACAAATTTTAAATTATTTTTCATGCAACCCAACATCTAGCCTGCGTAGGGCAGGTCAATCAATCAAATCACAAAATTATTCATCAAGTTTTAAAACGTGAGAAACTGATACCTTTCAAGTATAGAAAAGTGCAGGCGTTGTTACCCAGAGATAAGCCTGTAAGAGAGGCCTTCTGCGATTGGATTTTAAGAAAAAATCAGATAACCCCGACTTCCTGTACAATGTGATGTGGACTGACGAAAGTACATTTACAAGAAATGGTTTATGGAATCGACAAAATCTTCGTCACTGGTGTGATATCAATCCATGTTTAACTCGGGAGACTTCGCACCAGTACCGATTTTCTGTTAATGTGTGAGCTGGCATACATAGAGATACCATAATTGGGCCGGTTTTTATTGATGGTAATTTAAATGCCCAAAAATTTCTAGAGCTTTTAAATGGACCTGTCACGGAGTACACGGACGAGCTCTGGTTGGACGTGTATAGCTGAATGTGGTACCAATTGGATGGAGCACCTGCTCATTCAGTGGTGTCTGCCAGAGAGCGTTTGTCTCAAATGTTTGGACAGCAGTGGATTGGCCGTCATGGACCATCGCGATGGCCTGCGAGGTCACCGGACCTCACGTCATTCGATTTTTTCTTGTGGGGATATGTTAAAAATGATGTTTATTCTACAGAAGTTGATTCTGTAGATGATTTAAAAACAGAATAATCAGATCTTTTGAAAAATTAAAGAATATGGCCAATAATGGCGACCTTTTATCAAGAGTGAGAAATAACATTATAAGACGATGTCATTTATGTGTTCCAGTCCATGGCGGACATATTGAAAATCTAAAAATTTAATATGAAACTAAGTGATTTAACCAAGTGAGTGCTATTAATAATTTCATCAAAAATTCTCGAGAACTGTGTTTATTTGGTGTGATTGTTTTATTCAGTATGAATGGCGCCAAAACATTACGAGGCATCGGTAACGTAGGTACCTACTCGCATCGCGCTGTTGCCGCTTCTATCTTAGTACTTACAGGTTAGTGACCTGATAACTACAAAATATGATGTTCTATTTCATTACCACTTTTATGCTATTTAGTTTGTTCGAAAAAAATTTTTTTTTAATTTCGTTGTCAGGATTTATTTGATAGTGACAAAGTATTCCTATGAACTGTTGTTGCCTGTATTTTCATTTAATGTCGTATTGGTTTCTCCACGCTGTATACACACTTTCGCATTCGTAATATACGTATATTGAGGAAGGTCAGACCTTATCTGCTTATTACTCGTGTGACATAGCAACACAGCATAAACGTCGTAACACATGCATACCTAACAGCAAAAATAAAAGCTGCTTTTCCTGCTATATTAACATTTATAATAAGAAATTAAGCAAATCTAGAAACGGGTCTCTATATTGAAGATATTACTAGCGTGACCATCTTTTTCAGGTTTTTTATGGGACATTGTCTTTTTTCGATCATAATTAGCAGGTTTAATAAACATATGTGGATACCGTATAAGTAAATATATTAAATTGATCAAATTGAAATCACTATATGTGATAAATTATAAATGAAATAATACGTACCTATATATTTATTTACCTATGGTGATAGAGATTGCCATTATAGCGCATTATAGACATGAATAGGTGTTGCGTGTAATTTCACAAAACTAATATTACTCGGAAAGGTAATGTAGCACCATACATCACATTTGCGGAACAATCATTGCACATGACTTTAAACATCATACACAACAGTTTGGTACATAACGACTTGCCGCATAACACTTGCATTGCAAATATAACGCGTAATACTGACGAATAACGTAGAGTCTAGAAAACATTAGCGCAATTTCGCAAACAAAGGCACATTTTTAGATCTCGAAGGCCTCTAAACAAAACATAAGTAAGCGATTGAATAATTTATATTTGAATATTTCAATATTTTGTTAAAAATCTTTGCGTATGTATTGTGTCACTGTCAGGATACCAGTTCAGAAAGGTGATTTACAACTAAATATTAGCCACATTAGCTTTTATTTTCGAAAATAAATATGGTAAGTAAGTACATGTATTTTATTAAAAAAATATCCATCAGTTTTTAGTACCAAATTATAAGATAGCTTTAGGATCAGACTATCTTCGGGGACACTAGAAAACGGGACAGTCCCGTTCAAAACGGAATGTTTGGTCACCTCATATTATTTAGTTACCTAGTTAGTATAGGCTATCTCCAAATATTTAACAAGTCAGGATGAGATCTCGACTATTTATTCTTAAACAATCATTAAGTGATTTTGATAACAGTGTCACACAGAGCGATTTTGATTCTGTTTAATATATGTAAGTACCTACAAAATATATCCATTTATCTATAGTCTCGTGTCACTATGCATAGGCAAAATCCGAAACGATTGAAACAAACAAAAACAAAAAATATGACCAATTTAAAATACTTATATGTTAGTTAATATTTATATCCATTGTTATATCAATTGGTACTCGGGATCACTTTAATAGGTGGACGAAGCAACGGACGGGAAAAAGCTGTAAAATACAGGGTTACATTTAAAGGACCAGCCAAATTTTAGAGACAGTTTTGGAGTCGATAACATTTTGGATCAGTAAAATATTAAAAGATTAAAAAAATACTAATTATTATTTTTACCCTACGCAAAATACAACATGCATGTTTATAACGTAAAAAAGGCATTTCACTGATTTCCGGTGACCGTAGTCGTTTGCGCAAGCTGGTGATGTCATGAGTCGTACTAGGTAGCAGCATTTTTGCGGACTCTTTTAAACGAATATTTGTTATAACAAATGTTACAATTTCACAATAATATTAAAAATTCATTATTTATTTAGCGTTATTTTAAAACTCCCTTATTTTAAAATTTGGCCCGTCCTTTGAAAATTACCCTGTATAACTAGGTACTATGTTGATAAAACCCGGTTACGATATATCAGATACTATACGGGGTAAACACCAAAATTACTAAACCGATTTTTAACGAATTTCGTAACAATTTGTAATTTGAATCTACTGAAAAGATTTTTTTTATGATAATGAAGGGAAAACAAGCAAACGGATTTCCTGATAGTAAGAAATTCAAGCCGTCTAGAGACACCAAAGGTGGTAATGGTGCGTTGCCAACCTGAGGCGGGGATTTTAGACCTCGAGCAAAAGTAAATTTACCGGCTACCTAACCCTCCGAACCGGAACACGTCAACGGCAAGCATTGGACGTTATACCGGCAGGAATATGTAAGGCGGTGGTACAAATCCGGCCGAGTCGCTGCGAAACTCTATCACCTAGTAGTATGTCACGGTGTTAGTGATCGTTAGCCTATGCTCGTCTTTTACGAGCCGCCTGGCAGGAAGGCAGATGGTCTATTCTCCAAAGGAGCCCGTACCAACCCGGTGTGTAACATCACTTTTGCTAACAAAAAATGAAGTTAGGCGCCAGATCAAAAGGCGCGTAACTTTTATTAGTAAGTTTGTAAAGGCTTACAACGTTTGCACCGTCGTATTTTCAGACACACAGCAAACGGCTTTTCTAGAAGTAAACACTAAAATTAAACTTTTCTAAAAACCCTAACATAACCTTCATGTAGAGTCACTAAAACCATTTCATCTGAAAGGTGACATGATGTCAGCTGTACAATTCCACTTGAAGATCAAAAGAGTGTTAATGCCGAGTGGTATTCTACCATTTGTTTACCCAGGGCGTTAGAAAAGAAGAGATGACCCAAAAGACGCATTCTCCTACACCATGATAAGGCTTCTTCACACACGGCCAACAAAACAAAGTCATTTTTGGCTTCCGAAAAAGTACATGTCGTCAATTACCCTACGCATAGCCCCGACCTAGCACCCAGTGGTTTCTGTATTTTCCCCAAAATCAAAGATTTGATAAGAGGTACTCTTAACAACTCCGAAGAGGCATTTATAGCGTTCAATTAGAACGCAGAAAATATGTCTTCAGATTTGTGGTCCTCTAGTTTTAAAAAAGTAGTTCGATCGCATGAAAAAATGTTTAAAATGTAAAGGAGATTATTTTTAAAAGCAATAAACATAATGTTTTGGTCATAACATGCTGTTTTTTTAAAAAAAGTATCTTCACGCCCATATCCCCGAAGAGGTTGGCAGAGGTACAACCAAGGCACCCACGACTAGCCGAAGACACTAAGTCCCACAATGTGATAGGTGGCAAGCCTATCGCCAACCGGGCACATTTCCAATCCCGACCAACATTTTTTTATTAGAAAATTGGAAAAGTCCAATTTTCTTTGTGTTGGCCGACCCGGGATTCGAACCCGGGACCTCATGCAGTCAAGTCCAACACCCGGACCGCTAGACCACAGAGGCGACTGTTTTTTTTAAGTTACGCTAAACTTATAGTGTGACCTACGTATACCTTCGTTATTTTAAGAGCTTCCTAACAGGAAAGCGACGTTTAACATCATAAGTTCATTTACATAGTTTCATTTATAGGTATAATATGTAAGCGGAAAATTATTATTTATAACGTACTGACTGTAAGAAACCATATTATTTTATAACGTATACAGAACGTAAACAATGAGTATTTATATTGAAAAAAATATACATAATACATTAAATAAATTTCTAAGCAAGCGCTAAATTAAAAAAGAGCTAAATTCCGATTGCATTAACCAAGACGTAGCTCTACAAGTTGCACAAATTGAATATAGTCCCAAAGTAAGCAAATTATTTAAGTTTGTGTTATGGGTCAACGATCCTAATACATATAAATAATTAAATAAATACCATAATAAATTTAACATCCAGACTCTTCTCAGGTGATCTTTGAGTTTATCTACTTAACTCACCGATGGGCGCAAGCAGTCGAAAGCAAGGTAAAAGCATTGGCTGTTAGTTTGGACATAGCGAAAGCCTTTGATCGGGTGTGGTCTTCCTGAGAAATTATGTACATGGATCACTAGTTTTTTGACGGGGCGTAGCATCAAGGTCGTTGTCGACGGTAAGTGCTCGGAGGTAAAGCCTGTCAATGCTGGTGTTTCCCAAGGCTGTGTTATTTCTCCTACTTTGTTTCTTGCATATCAATGACATGTTTCAAATTAGTAACACTCATTGCTATGCAGACGACACTACTGGGGAAGCCTTATACTTTGGCCGACATAATATATCTCGGGAACATGTCATCGACAGCCGGAACCAACTTGTGTGTAAAGTTGACAATGTTTTATATGAAATTTCGTGTTGGGGCCTGCAGAATCTAGTGCAATGTAACTCTAGCAAAACACGAGTTTGCGTGTTTTGCTAGAATCTCCTCGATTTCAGAGCGTTTCCCTAACTGCCACAGCCTGCATTGGTATACTCGGCGTTGACATTTCGAGTGATGTTCAATTTCATGGTCATCTGGAAGAGAAGCCTAAAATAGCCTCTAAAAAACTTGGTGTGCTCAGTAAAGCGAGACAGTATTTCAAGCCGACTATACAAAGTGCAAATTCGGCCTCATATGTAGTACTATTCTCAACTCTGGGCAGGGGCTCCATAGTACCAGCTCCTTCCGTTTGACTGCATTCAACGTAGAGCAACTCGAATTGTCAATGACTGGGCAGTTACCAATCGGCTTGATTCCTTGGCGTTGCGTAGAAATGTTGGGTCACTAAGTGTTCTTTACCGCATCTATCATGAGAAATGATCTAAGGGGTTGTTTGGTTTAATTCCAGCCGCTGATTTCCACCTTCGGAAATCGCGACAGAGCTTTAAGTATCATGCCCATCATCTTGATGCATGGCGATATACAACTGTGCGTTTCCGAAGACATTTCTAACCCTGCGTAACACCTTTGTGGAGTTAGTTACCGAAAGCGGTATTCCCAAACGATTATGACTAAGGAACCTTCAAGAAAAGAGCGTTCTCATTTCTTAAAGGTCAGCAACGCATCTGTGATACTCCTTGTGTTGCGGATGTCCATGGGCGGCGGTGATCACTTTCCGTCAGGTCCGATCACTTGCTTGTTTGCCTCCTCTTGTATATATAAAAAAAAGACTCGGAAATGCAGACATCTAATTAATATTTATCAGACAAATGCCTGCTCACGTCGGGAATTGAACCCGATTCTCGCGATTAGTCGGTGTAGTTAGGCGTGTACGTTAGCCACTAGACCAACGAGGCAGTCATTAATAAACATGGACTAACGTGCGAGTAAAATTAAGTTGATATTACAGTCTGTTTCATATTGTAATAAAGACTATAATTTCAACGTCTGTTAAGCTAGAAAGGTCAAGTCGGCAGAATCAGTCGTATTATATCTCAAAATTTAGTGCTCATTTAGTGCTGATAGCAGATATTTGGTGCTGTGATAGAGGGGCTAAAAATGAGAACACTGCTAACTTTTCATTAAGCTAACAGTGTACCATTCGTGACTAGAAAGGTCAAGTTGGCAGAATCACTCGTATTATATCTCAAAATTTAGTGCTCATTTAATGCTAATTTAGTACTGATAAGAGACATTTGGTGCTGTACTAAAATGAGAACACTGCTAACTTTTCATTAAGCTAACAGTGTACCATTTGTGTCCGCGCTATGATACAGTTGTAGCGAGAGGCACATCAGCTAATAATTTAGTGCTCAATTAGTGCTAATTTAGTGCTGATAACAGATATTTGGTGCTGTAATAGGGGGACTAAAAATGAGAACACTGCTAACTTTTAATTAAGCTAGCAGTGTACCATTCGTGACCGCGCTATGATACAGGTGGAGCGAGAGGCACAGCAGCTATTAATTTAGTGCTCAATTAGTGTTGCGAGTATAGCATAACATTCTTAAAAAATATTTTTTTTCAAATCAACTGCTGCTAGTATAACTACGCTAGCAGCCTTAAGAGCTAGAAAGAGACTTTAGAACGGAAACGAATGGTAATAAAAGGCGTAATAATTTAGTGCTGAATTAGTGCAAAAGATTTGTGAAAAATATTTTTTTTAAGTTTTAATCTATCATTCCAACATACACCAAACGACTGTTCTAAAATCTAAATAATAGCCATATGTACCAAAGTTGTAGTAGAGAGAGTAGAGTATAGTGTATACCCATAAACTAACAAAGATGAAACTGAAAATGGATAACCTCAGCGTATAAAGAAACTGAACATCGTTTTAGTCTCGCCTATAAAATATTATTAAATAAGCCCAAATATAAAACAAAGTAGAACGAGTAAGTTTCTCTGACGAATTTCAATTTCAAATTTCAAAAAATCGTGTTCAGTGACAAATGATTTTGTTTAGTTTTGTTTGTTAATAAATGACACTCAATTTTACTAAACCACGAAAAAACCACCAGCCACTAAAAGCAATATCTCGCCACTAATTAGGGGGTGAAAACCACCAGTTTTAGTAGAAAATCTACTAACTTGGCTACACTGGTCGGGAGGCCGGGAAATGTAGCTGGAGGCCGTAAACGCATTCAAGTTTATGCTTCTTATTTTTTTTAGTTCTCAAGACTGCTGACGTCGTTATATTAGCAGTAATTGCTTTTTTTTAACACACACATACACACACACTAACACACAACACACACACACACAGCGGCTACATCGCGAGAAGAGTCAGGGTAATTTCCTGTGACCTCATAACGTTGAGATCTGACGAAAACTCGATATTTGCAGTATAGAATAATACCCATAACTTTTAGACTTTTGAAAATCTTAGCTGCCCGCTTAAAACATGTTTTATTTTAAACAAATTCTGGGTTTACCGGTAGCATTAATTAAGCACTAATTAGTAACTCTTATCAATTTCACCAATACCGATTCTGAAGTCATTAATCAGCTCTATGATTGCTCATATCGTTATATCAGCAGTTATCTATACTTAAAAACTAAAAAAAATTTTTTTAAAGATCTGTTTGCTTTTACAGGCAGCACTAATTGAGCACTAAATTATTAGCTGATGTGCCTCTCGTTCCAACTGTATCATAGCGCGGTCACGAATGCTCTTAGCTTAATGAAAAGTTGGCGGTGTTCTCATTTTTAGTCCCCCTATCACAGCACTAAATATCTGTTATCAGCACTAAATTAGGACTAATTGAGCACTAAATTATTAGCTGATGTGCCTCTCGCTCCAACTGTATCATAGCGCGGTCACGAATGGTACGCTGCTAGCTTAATTAAAAGTTAGCGGTGTTCTCATTTTTAGTCCCTCTATCACAGCACTAAATATCTGTTATCAGCACTAAATTAGCACTAAATGAGCACTAAATTTTGAGATATAATACGAGTGATTCTGCCGACTTGACATTTCTAGTCACGAATGGTACACTGCTAGCTTCTAGTTTATGTTTAGGAGAAATGCAATTTTTCAATAATAATGCCTATAAAGTACATTAAATCAACAAATAAAACATTACCCACACTACCATGCGTTTGACACCACCTACCAGAAACAAATATATTGATGATAATAACGATAAAAGATCACAGATGGCGCACCATACAGTTTGGAAACAAAGTATTTGGTCTTGAGAAATGAATTTGGCGTGACGTTTGAGAACGGAATGAACGGAATGAAATTCGGAAACATAAACAACTTTGGTAGCGATCGAATAGAATAAGCGTTCGCTATCTCGTAGTACATTTGGCTACCAACTATCGAACGATATTGCTAAGGCGTGAATATTTAGTAGAATAGAATAGATAGGGAGCGTTTGCCATTTGTCTAGAGACACTTATCAACAAGATATTAAAATTTATTATGGTCAAATTTCGACCAACGGGCGACCAACCTTTGCATATAATCAGATTATTGATTATTATAATCAAAACTAACGCTTACAAATGTAATCATGATAGAAATTAAGTAATTCAGATTAAAAGTAATTATGATTGATGTAGTTATGATTACTTTCAATCAGATTATTAATCTGATTACAAAAGTAGTTGATTACGCTCAACTACCTACTACTACCAACAAACCTACTACTTTTTTAAATTTTAAAAGTCAGAAATATAGTGACCATATCCGAATCATGTTGTCCACAACTTCATTTAATATTCAACTCTGTTTCAATAGGTACCTTTACATTGTTTTTTGAATTATTGAAATCGAATAAGGATATTACGAAATTAAAAATGTCAAACTAAACAAAATACCTACCTACCTACACCAGAAAATTATTATCAGTTGCGGACGCCGTGCCGCCGCCGTAGCTCAAGCTTTTACGAATATATCACAGGAGTATATTTTACCAGAGATTAGTAAAAATACATTGTCTTTGATTTTACTATCGCCTCTGTGGTCTTGCGGTTCAGTTGTTGGACTCGATTGCATGAGGTCCCGGGTTCGAATCCCGGGTCGGGCAACAAAAAGAAAATTGGGTTTTTCCAATTTTCTAATAAAAACAAAATGTTGCTCGGGATAGTATATGTGCCCTTGGCGATAGGCTTGCCACCTATTACATTATGGGACTTAGTGTCTTCGGCTAGTCGTGGGTGCCCTGGTTGTGCCTCTGCCTACCCTTCGGGGATATGGGCGTGAAGATACTTTTTGATTTTACTAACGACCCGGAACGACTTCACTCGGATAATAGATAGAACTTGTCTATACCAAATACCAATATTTCCCAAACATTGTTCTTTCATGGCCCGCTGATTTTTAAACTGCCCTTTCGTCTAAACATAACTTCACTTATATTATATTTTAAAAGATACAGCAATAGATACAACAAAATTGTGAAAATATAACAAGTGTTAGGTAGGTAAGTATGTTCCCTTTTCACGTCAAAGAAGCTGAACCGATTCTAAACAAATTTTGGCTTAAAAATAGATTATACTTTTGAGAAGTACTTAGGCTACTTTAATCTTCATATCTCAACGTGATTCTGTAAGTGAGTTACACAACTAAATTTTCGGGCGAAATCACGGGCTACAGCTAGTACTTAAAATAAGTTTTTGTTCTTGTTTACAAACAAATAAACGTTTTCTTCATTTTATAGCAATTAATATGACTGGATTTCTGTTTGTATAATTAAATTACCTCCATAATTTAGTATAGCCGTGTTTATTATAACGTCATTGTTTATACGTTGTTTACTTAAGCTTTTTAAACAACACCTAACTGACCTCTTATGATACAGAATAAGTATTGCGCCTACATCTATTAGTAGGGTTACTCTTGAATCTCGATTGCAAATTAGAAATTGGAATCGGATTTGTCAGTTAAAGTACTGTTGCACACAATATGAGCAAATTATAAACATTCAGTCACAACATAGTATATAACAAGTCGCTTTCTGCTTCCTGTCCTTGTTTATACTTAGATGTTTAAAACTACGCAACGGATTTTGATGCGGTTTTTAATAGATAGAGTGATTCAAGAGAAAGTTTATATGTATAATGACATAGCAGTTTGTCCACCCGTGCGAAAGCTTGGACGGACTGCTGGTTAATAATAAAAAATATTTTTTGGATTAGTTGATTTTTTAACTTAATGTGATTAATCCGCTAGTACTATAATTAAGAGTACCGAAAATGACATATCCGATTCCAATTTCCAATTTGCATGAAATCGGAATTCAAGAGTAGCCCTACAGCTGTTACATGTCTATAATTTGTGATACATTTCAGTAGTCGAAATTGGAACCATAAATTATAAAATAACCAGCGGCCCGGTACGTGCATGACCAAAACAAAAAAAGAAAAAACAACTGAAAAAAGTTTAAATATGACACCACAATCCCTATCTGAAAAAAGTTTCTATTTGACTGAAAAATACCTGCTAACAAAATGATCCGCCATTTATTGAAGCTATTTGTTACAAAAAATGTGATAAATGAAGAACCACTCGACCGATTTTTTCACTTCAATTTCACAGAGATTCAAACTTCACATAAGCCATCTACTAAATAGTTGGAACAAAGCCTAAACATTTCGTTTGGATAAGTGATTCCGTTCTTAAGTTATAAAATTACAACGAAAACTTGGTATTGATTTTTATATATATAGATATGTACTACATTGGAATTAAACCGTCATTTCGTGAAACGTTTTTTTACCCCGTATAACACCTTTGTGGAATCAGTTACCGAGGGCGGTAAGGATGACTTAGGAACCTTCAAGAAAAGAGTGTACTCATTCCTTAAAGGTCGGCAACGCATCTGTGATACTCCTGGTGTTGCGGATGTCCGTGGGCGGAGGTGATCATTTACCATCAGGTGACCCACTTGCTCGTTTGACTCCTCTTCTATAAAAAAAAAACGTCCTTCTACAGTTTTTTTGTGAAATTCTCACTACTGTTTTTTTCATTTCGTTGTTATTACTATTATCTAGGTATTTTAAATAAATGAATCGCCGAATTGTATGTAAGCGCATATTTTCTGAAAGATGTGAACGATTTGGCTAATTTTGATTTTGTGGAAGTCTAGGGAAAGTTTAAAGTAAGAAATTGGAAAAAAAACTGCAAGAAAAGAAGGATGTAATGACGTTTCACATTTTGATTTTTTTTACTTATTATTTTTACCATACTCAATTTAAACACAAATATGTGCAAATACGTCCAAAGAATAAAAATGTGTATAATAGCTTTCATCCACTATTTTACCCATCTTTTTATTCCTTACTATTTGAAATTCTATCGTTTTTCATCTTCACACCCATGCTATCAACAACAATATAACAAATACAAAACTCTGTCTGTTACATTTTTCATGAGTACACTGTTGGAAAGATTTCGATGAAAATATATATATTTACATATAAATAAGACCTGAAGTTAAACATTGGCTCTTTTTGTAAATCCACCCCCCAAGAACTATGATAAAAGATGAAAGTTTGAATGAAAGCTGGTGTATGAAGTTCTACGATGATGGAGTTGCGGGTTATCAACTAGTTATATAAAAATGCTACCTATCCATGATCCCATTTCATCATCGATCTGCATCGAAGAGTTCTCAACACGGAGTTGTGGCAGGGCTACTGCGGAGAAACCGATAGGATGTCCAGCACCAGCAGCCAGTATAAGTACTGCGCATGTTATTAAACACTGAAACAAATAGAGTCTCTTGTATTATAGTATTCAATCGGTTGAGGATAATTATTTTCAAATTAAGTTGCAAGGTTTGGAACGAACATACTTAGACAGGTCTGAGGACAGGTCTGAGGACAGGTCTGAGGACAGGTCTGAGGACAGGTCTGAGGACAGGTCTGAGGACAGGTCTGAGGACAGGTCTGAGGACAGGTCTGAGGACAGGTCTTAGGACAGGTCATATTGCAAATTTAATTTGGGTTGCTGTAAAAAAATCTAGTTTTAGAGATAAGCTTGTCTTTGGCACAATTTTTACACAGTATTTACGTGTTATGAGTGTTTTTTTATCTATCTATATATAAAAATCAGTTGCTGTTAGTCAGTCTTGCTAAAACTCGAGTTCGGTTAAACCGATTTGACTAATTTTGGTTTAAATTATTTGTTTTAGCCCACGGAACGTTTAAAAGATGGGAAAAAGGGAAAAATACTAGGAAATTAGGAAAAAACAATATTTTAATTTTTCCCATACAAATTGAACGGGTGGAACGAAGACGGGTGACAGCTAGTGAACAATAAAGAATTAAATTTAGTTTAGTTCATATGAGTGTGATTGCGGGTGATAAGTTAGTTTATAATACTGCTAGCTTTAATCGGCGGCTACGCTCGCATTTCTATCATTAAAAGGTATCCTGTTATTTTTAATATCTCCAAGAATAGGTATGTGTGAAAATTTTCATGATAATCGGTTAAGTAGTTTTTGCGTGAAAGTGGAACAAAGAAACTTACATTCGCGTCTATATTAATATTATGAAGTTGAAGAGTTTGTTCGTTTATTTGCTTGAACGCGTTAATCTCAAGAACTACTCGTTCGTTTTGAAAACTTCTTTCAGTGTTAGATACCTAGGCCATTTACGAAGGAAGGTTGTAGGCTACGTATCCTAACGCTAAAACCAATAGGAGCGATACACCAATGAAGTAATTATTTCATGAGGACGAAGTCGCGGGCGTAACCTAGTTTATATTATAAGTACATATCTACATATATACATATCTTTACGCCAAGTCCCTCACGAGGTAGGCAGAGAGTATCCAGTGCCAAAGCTCACGATCCTGGCAAACTCGCCTGGCTTCCTCCACATACAAAACATTGTGTAGGAGGTTTTTCGGTTATAATATTAGTAAGAATATAAGAAGATATTAATTGGTATCGTTCTATGGTCTAGCGGTCCAGCGTCTGATTTGATTTCTTGAGGTCCTGAGTTCAATTCCCGTATTCAAAAAAAAATAGGAAAA
>NJDC01000897.1:33628-51388 GCA_002245475.1 Calephelis virginiensis | reverse complement strand
TACTGTGTGTGTTGGTGTGAGCCTTACGCGACGTTATTCTTTCTTCAAAGATCTTGCGTCAAGCGTTTTGCGCTGCGGCTGCGACCCGCGTACGGCAGGAACTTGGAACACTGACTTTACGGATTCGGCGGTTAGTTACGCACACGGACACATACGTTAATATTACAAAATGTGAAGACAATGCTTACTACGGCAGGCGGGCAAGCACAACAGCCTTAAAAAAGGCTGCCGAAACGCAGTGATTGCTTACAACTGCGCGGAGCAAGAATGACTCGCTAAGACAGGCGGGCTAGCACTACGGCCTTAACAAAGGCCGCTGAAACAAAGCGCTAGCGCACGACTGCTCAGAGCGGAGGTCGGGGAGGGAATAATCGCAATGGCAAGCGTTGACGTTATGGCGACAGGAATAGATAAGGCGGTGGTACCAATCCGGGCGAGTCGCTGCGAAACGCTACCACCTAGTCAGATGTCATGGTGTTAGTTACGGTAAGCCTATGCTCGCCTTTTGCGAGGAAGCACAGCTTTTTTTACAGGAAGGCAGATGATCTTTTCTGCAATGGAACCCGGACCAAAAGAGAGTTTTACAATTATAATAGAGCTAGCGGCCCGCTCCGGCTTTGCACGGTTATGAAATATATGAATCTCCCCCTTTTCAGTCACTTTAACTATTAAAAAAACCGCATCCAAATCCGTTGTTTAAAGATTTAAGCATACAAAAGATATAGGGACAGAGGAAGTGCCTTTGTTTTATATGTACTATGTAGTAAAGTGATACTAGCTGTTACCTGAGGTATGACTGAGTTGCATGCTGTGCTCTTACCTTGAGTTGTCGGCTTGTCAAGTTTACTATACTTGCTAACGTCTTCTGTAAATTTTTCGTTTGAAAACTATAAACAGCGCCTCTATTGGTAACTAAGTAATCCGAGTATTAAATTCCGAGTGTTAAACTCTATGGAGTAATAATTCCTTTTTCTAAATCAGTTAAGAATATGGTGTCTGTATGGATGAAACCCTTTCATGGACTTCCCAAATTAATGAGGTGAGTCGCAAATTTTTTGCTACTGTTAGCTCGTTAAGGCGGTTACGTAACTTCTTACCTATTTCCACTAAAATTGCTTTGTGTCAAACTCTTTTACTACCGTTAATTGATTATGCTGATGTATGTTATCCTGTTTTAAATGATTGCCTTCTTAAAAAACTTGAGCGTCTTCAAAATTTCTGCTTAAGGTTCATTTTTCGTTCAAGACTGAAGTGGCTACCCGTTTGTCTGCGCAGGAATGTTCATGTGCTTCATCTGCTTTATTGTATTTTATTTAGTTCACTGGCCCCTGTTTATCTCTAAGAAAATTTTAATTTCCTTGGATGCCCTAACCTAAATCGTCGTTCAGGGGATAATTAAACTTTATTAATTATTTAATTCCCCATAAGACCAAGTTTTATGCTTCTTCTTTCGCTGTAGTTGCTGTAAAATTGTGGAACGACCTGTCTACCCATATTCGAAAGGCTGAGACTCTGTTGAGTTTCAAAAAACTTATTTAAATTATTACATGGAATTTATTTAATTTTTGTTTCAGTTTCATTTATAGTATTCATTTGTAATGTCTTACTGCTGTCGTCAAATAAATATGCATTTCTTAAATTCATTTCATTCATGGATATGTATTATTATATGTAGTTTATGTATGCCTATTGTATTTGTGTATGCATGTATGTTTGTATATTCTTATGTAATTATTTGTATATTATTAATATTACTTTGTAATTAAAAATGTATTTTTATTCATACTACGTTAGTGTTTTTTTTGTATTGTTTTTTTATTTTAATTTTATTTTTGCTTAAATTATGTCTAATATTTATTTTTCTCTTTAGTTTCGTTACGTACAAAGTTGTGTGTTCTTGCCTTTAATTTTATTTTGTAATTATTCGATTTCCTGTCTTTCCTGGTTGTCTGGTCGAGATTGCTTTGAGCGATAAGACCGCCTTTTGTACATTTTTGTAATATTTTGTTCTGTATATTATGTTTGTGTTTATATTGTACAAAGTACTTTTTACTTTATTTCACAATAAAGAATTCCCTTCCTACCGTGATTCGTGACAGCCCTTCTTTACCTACTTTTAATAAAAGATTGAAGGAACATTACTTATCGTTGACACAATAACATACTCATATAATTATCCTACTAAGATATTTTAATAATTATAATTGTACCTGTTTTTTTACACACTTTATTAGTATATTTTTATTTATTCGTTCTAAGTATAGCTATAGTTAATTGTTTTGTACACGATGCCTTCCATTTTATTTTCACAGCTTAATTTTTTCTTTGGGTTGGCTGGAAGAAATTTCTTTAGTTAGCTTTTTTTAGTTAAGCTCGCCTTTTGTGCATTTTTAACTTCTCGTATATTTTGTGTATTTTAGTTTTTGTGTGCAATAAAGTGTTAAATAAATAAATAAAGAATAAATAATAATGATAATAATAACTACGAGAAACACATTTTTAGAACTAAAGTGTCATAGATTTCGACACGTAACTTACCGAACGCAATATATACCAACTCATGGTAAAGGCTCTGTTCTATCTTTAAAGTTGGATCAAAATAAACACGGTGTGCAAATTTAATGACAATCTATTTTAGATTATTTCTCCATCACGGATAAACTTCGTGACAGGCAATTTATATATTAAGTATGGCTTTTAACATATTTTTATATAAGAGGTAAATGAACAAGTACAACTTGCTAAGAAAAAACCGTAGCCTATAGACACCTTAGACGTTACAGGTGCGTCACTGGCCTGAGGTCTATATAAATTAGTAGCAGTTTCACGCACCTTCGCCTGCGTAACTTAGCTTTTACTACACCGATTTTGATGAAACAAAGCCTATGTCACTCAGGAATAATGTAGCATTCTAAGGGTGAAAGAATTTTGTAAATCGGTTCAGTAGTTTCGGAGCCTATTCATTTCAAACAAACAAACAAACAAAAAATCAAACATTTCCTCTTTATAATATTATAGTGAGGCTTATTGTGCATGTCTCAGGCTACTCTACACGCTACTCAGGACTCTGTCGCTAGGCCTCCAAACCGAAACGTGGAAGAATCATGGCGTAGGAATAGGTAAGGCAGTGGATCCCTGCCCAGTCAAGTTGCCGCATAGCTCTCTAGCTCTCTACTATTAGTCTAGTTGGTATTGACCTATATTTTCACCAGTTTGCCCCTTGCCGCCAGACACTGCTGGCCAGGCGGCAAGAGCTCTAATTTACCGGCCTTTCTTTCATTTATACTTTGTTACTAGACAAGACTTTCTGAAAGAGAGACCAGTAAAAAAGAGAGAGCCAACAATATGACACAAATGACACATGTCTTTAAGAGTGTGGCCTCCAGCTGTAACACCTTCATAATTGATGTCCGGTTTCTGTATACAAGAAACGAGTCGTTTTGATTGCGGATGGTAGTTGTTTGTATTAGTAAAATATCCAACTACGGTTGCTCGATTTTGGTAGATAAGTCTGACCGTTTTTAAAATATGAGTAACGTTTTGTTACTATTGGGCGAACTACGAATAGTTAAACTTTTGGATTACGTTTAATTGATTACAGGAACCGGGCATTAGACTTAGTAAGTAAGTATCTTTACGCCCACATCCCCGAAGAGGTAGGTAAAGTCACAACCAGGGCACCCACGACTAGCCGAAGACACTAAATCCTACAATGTGATAAGTGGCAAGCCTATCTAGAAAACCGACAATATACTTCGTCTATTTTTTTTGTCACCCGACCCGGGGATTGAAACCTGGACTTCTAGAAATCAAGTCCGACGCGAGACCGCTAGACCATAGAGGCGATTAAGACTGAGTATTTCGATTGATGCCTGAAAAACCATTAGCTGAAGGCCACGCTCAGATTCACGAAGCAAGCATCTATTCACGTGTTTATATTAACAGCTTTTGTGTGTTTTTTTGTTAGGTTTTTGCATCGTCATCTGATTTTATTACAGATTTGACTATTTAACACGATCGTGGGCATCTTATCTCCGTGACTCAGTAGTTTCCGTATCTCTTATTACATTACATGTATTTTTACTTAATAATAATCGACTGGTTTGGACGAACTTAAAAAGCATTTTATTTATCTAAAGTATCTTCACGCCCATATCCCCGAAGAGGTAGGCAGAGGCACAACCAGGGCACCCACGAATAGCAGAAGACACTAAGTCCCACAATGTGATAGGTGGCAAGCCTATCGCCAACTGGGCACATATCCAATCCCGAGCAACGTTTTTTTATATTAAAAGAAAAAAAATGTATCTTCACGCTCATATCCCCGAAGAGGCAGGCAGAGGCACAACCAGGGCACCCACGACTAGCCGAAGATACCAAGTCCCACAATGTGATAGGTAGCAAGCCTATCGCCAACCGGGCACATTTCCAATCCCGACCAACATTTTTTAATTAGAAAATTGGAAAAATCCAATTTTATTTTTGTTGGTCGTCTCGGGATTCGAACCCGGGACCTCATGCAGTCAAGTCCTACACCCGGACCGCTAGACCACAGAGGCGACAATTTTTATATTAGAAAATCTTTTCGTTGCCCGACCCGGGATTCGAACCCGGGACCTGAAGCAGTCAAGTCTAACAACTGAACCGCTAGACCACGAGGCGATTTATCTATGCAACACTATATTGCACACAAAAATATCACAAAAAAATTTAAGACGTAAAAATGCGCAAAAGGCGAGCTTATCTCTAATTACAGATAATTCTTTCAGCCAACTAAAAAAATTGCTGTGAAAATCATCGTGTACAAAAAAGATTATAGCTGGACTTAGAACATACATAGCACTTACCACGAGTTGACGGGTTGTCAAGTTTACTATACTCGCTACCGTCTCTGTAAATTATTTGCATGAAAACTTTGAACAGCGCCTCTATTGGTAACCAAGAGAAACACATTTTAGACTAAAACTGTCATAGGTATCGATAAGTAACTTACTGAACGTAACCCCCGTATTGTTACACCAATGCCTGACTCCGTCGGCAATTGAACACTGGTCTCGCAGTTAGTCGGTGGAGTTAGGCCACCATCATTTATCATATCTTTCTTCTATTTCCATTTTCATTTTCGACGTATTATTATCATTTTGATATATTTTTCTTATGATATTGGAAGGCAAACAAGCAGACGGATTTCCTGATGGTAAGAAATTGACGCCGCCTAGAGACACCAAAGGTTGTAATGGTGCGTTGCCAATCTGAGGCCGGAGGAAACTAAGTTTGTCAGCTATCTTACCCTCCAGACCGGAACATGTCATGACGTTATGGCGGCAGGAATAGGTAAGGCGGTGGTACCAATCTGGGTGAGTCGCTGCGAAACTCTACCACCTAGTAGGTTGTCACGGTGTTAGTGACGGTAAGCCTATGCCCGCCTTTTACGAGCTGCCTGGCAGCAAGGCAGATGGTCTATTCTGCAAAGGAGCCCGGACCACCACGGAGGAAAATATCTCGATCGTTAATACGCTATTGTTTTGTAAGAAAATATTTAGCTAAAGCTTATATTTAGCATAGACTTTGCAGGAATCGTAATACCAGAGATTAGTAAATATTGTCTTTGGTGATCCAATAATGCTTAAATACTTGACCATTTATTAATGCGTCATTCTAATATTTAAGGAAAATTGTAATAAGGAAATACGTGTAAAAACAATTTCCCCATCTCCAATAGAGACCATGATATCACCGCATGATACATAATGTTTTATGACATGTTCTCCCACCCATCTTATGTAAGGAAAATATCACTTGTTTACATACAGAACAATGAAAACTTTATTAAAGCAATCATGACCACTTATCTCTGTACACGAGCCAGCAATCACCATCTTCAATAATTGAAGTCAAACGTTTGCGTTCTCATAATAGTTAGGTACAGATTTTCAAACACTATACTAACGGCACGCTATGATGGGCGGTTTGACAGATTACAATAGTGATGTGAATGTTATTCTATTATCGAAAAAATATAATCAAATCCAAATTGAATTTATAAGTCTGTGTAAATATAACAATTGTACTCAGTAATGGCTCATTAAAAGTTTTAGTAAAATGAAAATATAAATGTTTACATAAGTAATACAAACGTCAAAACGGTAATCATAGCGGGCCGCTAGTACATTTAAAGGCGAACTAGAAACACACGTCGTATATAGACACTAGAAGTATCATTCATTTGGTTTTAAATTTTTCATATTTACGAAGGGATAATAATTTACAAGCACAGGTCTCTCGTGATGATAAGAAATAGCCGTGCTCTATTGACAGAATAGGTGTTATATGTCCGTATAACACAGCCTTTCCCAAAGTGGGTGATAACGCCCCCTTGTGGGCGCTGGAAGCCTAGAGGGGGGCGGTATAAATCTTGAAAAAAATGTTTTTTTAAACTAGGCGCAACAAATATGTTATTGAGGTTATTGACAAGAAAAAAACGAGGGGGGGCGCTACAAAACAACTGATTTTCAAAGTGGGCGTTACATGAAATAAGTTTGGGAACCTCTGGTATAACAGAAGAGCTTGATTGAAGAGCTTGCTTGGAGGCAGAGGAAATGGCAAAATACATACTCTGTGATTGCCCAGCACTTAATCAAGCTAGTTCCTAGAGACTGTTGGCCTTGCGGAACTTATGTAAGCTTACGACCAATATTAATAATGTATCTCAATCTAATGGATTTCAAGCATTCTAGATAGCTGCGTATCCGGCGGCCTATCCCATACCTAATTGCCATATTTATCCTGTCCACAGATATGTTATTGGCAAGCGATAACATAAAAATGGATCAAAATATCAATCTTGGACAGCAAGTTTTGGATTAGGATTGATTATTAATATTGGCCGTTAATGAATAAGAGGCGTGATCACAATAAGTTGGCAAGGCACCATTACCGTCTTTGGTGTCTCTAGGCGGCGTGAATTTCTTACCATCAGGAAATCCGTCTGCTTATTTGCCTTCCTATAACATAAAAAATAAAGGTTCGTCGATGTTCTGTGTTAGGCCTACTTGATCTTGTAAGCTGCCAGGAAAGAAGGCACATCGGTGGAAAAAATAATGAATGAGCAATGTTAGCAACTATCTGTCCCTGCGAACTTCTCACATAAAGCTCATCATCATAGACTTTACCATCATGTAAACATCGAGGCAATCCAGCTCCTCGATATCACTGATACAACGTGAAGGCTGAAAAGGACAAAGCCATATGAACTAGTGTAGTGTTGTGTAGATATATATAGTGCTAGTGCCAAAATCAAGTGGCAGTGTTTTAAGTTTAAGATACCAATGGATCTTCAGTATAAAGACACTAAATAAAAGTTGCAGGACTTGTACCTACTTAGGGACTGTAGCTTAGAAGATTAAGGCTATGTTTCACAATGTCTTAGTAAAGTTCAAAGTAGGCTACTTAATGGTTAAGTACAAAGTAAAACACATTCTTGCGTTTCAAATTCATCAAGTAACACTAATCATAACATAAACTGCCCAGTAACTTATAGGTCGGACAGAGCAGCGATTAACTTATTTACTCGTCGAGTAAACTTCAACTTTCAACATCAGGTCAACAAATGTGGCTAATACATTCTATGACTAACGTCATTAGCCAGTTACTAATGTTCATTTTAGATGTTTACTTACTGCAAATATTTCTTTTAAAAATTATGGACATTTTTGATATCATTGAAGAGGAGTTAGATGAGATAAGAGAAATTAGAATTACTCATTAGTCTATGGACTAGATTGTAATGTCGAAGGAGATACTCAGTAGAGTCTCTAATGGCGAAAAAAATCTAAAGCTTTCCAACCTTGAACTGTTTAATTTAATTTTTAAATTTTTAAACCTAAATACAACGTATCTAGTTTTAGCGTGATGACCTAAAGGCATTTTTACATTTACCTACTTATAGATAATGCGACATTTATTTTTGTTTTAACATTTTTAATGAGTCTTCATGAAACATATTTATGAATGTCTTAAGTTATAGGTATTTGTGATATTCTTAAATCATCTAGGATAAATAGTATAGGAGTTTAGTACTAAACTTATTTATAACAATTATAGTTAGAGTTATTGTGTGATGAACACTTAGGTGTCTGCATTTCTGGGTCTGGGTGTTTATTAAATTTATTCTGGTATCTATTTAAGTGTTATGAGTATTAGACAACGATTCTCATATATAGAAATACTTAATTAGGTACCAGAATATCTACACTAATATCATAAAGAGGAAAGATTTGTTTGTTTGTTTGTTTGAAATGAATAGACTCCGAAACTACTGGGTGGATTTCACCTTTAGAATGCTACATTATACCTATGAAATTTAATCCCGAAAATTGGAAAGAGATCCCGGACATCTAAATATTCATCACACAAATGCCTGTCTCCGTGGGAAATCGAACCCGATTAAATATATATGTCTCGGTCATATGCATTTTAAAATTATCAACTTTTTACAAAAATGAAATAAAATAAAATTATACTCTACACCAGCCTTTCCCAAAGTGGGCGATAACGCCCCCTTGTGGGCGCTGGAAGCCTAGAGGGGGGCGGTATAAATCTTGAAAAAAAATGTTTTTTTTTAAACTAGGCGCAACAAATATGTTATTGAGGTTATTGACAAGAAAAAAACGAGGGGGGGAGGGCGCTACAAAACAACTGATTTTCAAAGTGGGCGTTACATGAAATAAGTTTGGGAACCTCTGCTCTACACTGATGAAGTTACGGGGGAAGGGAAAGCAAAAACTTGTCTGTCTGTTTGTCTTATACGTTTTCACGGCCAAGTCCCTCGATTTGATGCAATTTGATATGCGTATTTTAACACCCAAGTTCAAAACATTGTTTTCAATAATTAATCCCCAAGAAACATTAACGAGGGATGAATGTCTGTGTCAAAATGTATTCCCCACTGACGAGGTCGAAGGGAACAGCTAGAACAAAATACAATTAGATATATCAATAATAAACAAATATATATATCTATAGATCGCCTCTGTTGTTTAGCGGTACCCCATCGGATTTGACTTCTTGAGGTCCCGGGTTCGATCCCGGGTCGGGAAACAAAAAAATTAGAAAATGTTAATTTTCGATTTTAAAACAAAAATAGCAGGCACAGATTATCCAATCCCGGACGGATTGGATAATATGTGCCTGGTTGTCGATAGGCTTGCCATCTACCACATGGTGAGACTTAGTGTTAGGCTATTCGTGACTCGTGGGTGCCCTGGTTTTGCCTCTGCCAACCCTTTCTGGGATATGGCCGTGAAGATACTACTACTACTACTACTACTAAATAAATATATAATAAGCTTTAAATATTGTGTAAAATGCAAAGATTCTAAATATGTGCTCCTTAGCGAAAGGATACTTCAGCCTTGTCAAGTTTTGCGAAACATGAAACACCAATAATATGTTACACAATGCAATATATTTTTTGACATTTATATTGACACCGCCTTTTAAAGGCTTTTCTTTTTTGATAATGGAAGATTATTTTTAGCAGATTATTTTAGTACAAAAAGTATCTCCACGCCCATATCCCCGAAGAGGTAGGCAGAGGAACAACCAAGGCACCCACGACTTGCCGAAGACACTAAGTCCCACAATGTGATAGGTGGCAAGCCTATCGCCAACCGGGCACATTTCCAATCCCAACCAACATTTTTATTTTTTTTATTTTCTGAAGAAATATGTGAATGGCGAGTTGCTAATGCATGGGTAACGTATAACCCACCTTCGCGGAATACAGTGGCGAGCTAACGTAATGATGGAGGTAGAAGAAATCATGTTAGTGGTATCTATTCGCATTATCCCTCGTGAAACTAACAACTTGTTACATGCCATACAAGTTTAAAAAAAAGGTGAGGATAGGGTGCTATAAAGGATAGCGTAGACTTGACGGGGCGTATCGCGCCGGGCGCATCGCATTGCAAAGAACTTTCAAGCGAGATGGGCCGCATCGCTTTTATCGATTTTTGCTGTACCAAAGAGTATGTACTATCAGAGATTATATATTGTCTTTGGTACTATAGAAAGGAAGAGTAGCCACTCTGTTTTAAAATTGTCACGTATGGAACGTGGAGTCCCTAGTAGTTATCGTACAAAAATTAAACGTCAAAAAATTATTAGCACCTCTATTCGGATCGATTACTTTATTACTCTCCTCTTTGGTAACTATAGGCCGCATGAGTGCCGCGCAAAATTCACCGCGGAAAAATAATAGCGTGCTTTGCTCCATATAAAATTTATGAAAGCGCTCTAGTCGGATTATTGCGCTGCGATGCATCCCGTTCCAGCCCGTCCAGATTTTAAATAGCACACGTAGCTTAAGATCTTGACCGATAGGGTTGTGCCAATGACATATTTATGGTTACTCAAGGCGATGGTTAACTCTTATTATTAAAAAAAACATCTGACGCATTTCTTATAAAAAATCGTAGACAGTTGTTAAATTTAGAAACCGCCTTTCGGTTAGATTACATGTTCGACTCCTATATTTTTTAATGCATTTTAATTGATTCCTTCATCATTTCTGAAAAAAATTAAAGAATAAAATCTTTTTTTTTCAACGATGTGAATATATAGAATTGCTTTAGTACCACCAGAATAAATTTAATAAACACTCAGACCCGGAAATCCCAACCCATCCCGTAGAATCGCAAATAGTTGCAAATGTTAACGAAATTTCGATTTTTCATTTAATAACCTTGCTAAAACCCTCTAAATATTGGATGCTGTTAGAAAGCAATATAGAATTAAATAAAAAAAAAATGAAATCTCCACAGCTGCCCTCGATTTGTAATAGTCCTCCCAGGTTAGTTCTTTTTCTTGGCAACCCTAGTCGTAGCGCACAAAAACATTATAACGTAGGTACTTATAAATCCAAGGACATTATAAACATATTAACAAGAACAAAATATGTATAAACGTTGTATAATGTTAGTACCTATGTTATTATTTTTCATTTCGCTATAATGAAAGTATTTACATTTAAAATAAATGAGAAAGGACATGCTCCGTTGGTTCAGTCATGACTCATGTGGAATTACCGATGAAAGATGGACAAAACAGCTGGACAATGGAAATGTGGGTAGATAGATGTAAGTACCAGGGTAAACCTAGTTTACATTACATGACCAAATCGCTCAGATTTTATCTCATTTCATCTGTTGGTCTCAAAAGTCAAAATAGGTTTACTTTTTGAAAATGTGGTAGAGTAAGATGAGCATGTGGAGGAAGCTAAGATGGTCTGCAAATAAAGTGTCCTTTTGCCCTTGGTACGTACTATCTGCCTACCCTGTAAGTTTCTTGCCGTGAATATATAAATATAATATTATAATATAATATAAATTATTATGATATTGAATGGCAAACAAGCAAATGAATTTCCTGTTGGTAAGAAAATGTATGCATGTATAAGGAAATTTAATGGCAGTGTTTAAGTGCAGAACTTTAATTTCATTAGCACGTTGCGATTTGACAAATCTCTTTTTAAAAGCAGGTCGTGACACCGAAGTCACAAGGTAGTCCTATACTTACATATAATCGACTTTATGCAGTACCTCGACAATATCATCGATTGTTTTGTCGTCAAGGTAGATAAATAAAATATAGTATTAAACATACCTAACTCAGAAACTACTTGACCATTCTAGATCATATTGGTAAGAAACACCTCTAAACCATAACCTACCTCTCAAAACAAGAACCGTCAAAGTTTGTTTGTTATTGGCCGAGGAATCGCGTAACAAACATACAAAATTCTAAATGAGAAACTCTTTCTTTTTGAAGTCGGTTGATAACAGGTAGTAATTATAAACCGTGTAAATGACATCGTATTGAAAAATGAAATCATGGATTCTGTACATGATAGACATGCATATGTAGTTGGAATTTCGTGACGGAAACTTCACGATTTTTTCAAAATATTTTGTATTTTTTTATTAATTTCCCTATTATTTCATTAATACTATATAACGAAACTCGATTTTTATTTCAAATCTAATAAATAACACATTTTTACTAAAAACAGAAATGTAATAAAACAGGGTATTAGGTCGACACCTACAGTTAGAAACGCGCGGTTTAATGCATATACTTTGTTCGCTATACATTGTGGGCTGAAATACTGCTAAACATTTAACCACTTGCTTCCGACAAAAACTGTTAACGGAATTTTGAAGTCTGATATGTATCTAAACTACCACAGAAGTTTTCGGTACGGTGTCAAATACATCCTGTATAGACAACAGCAAATGGCACGCGCCGGCGATGTACTTTGTCCTTTGGACTGGTTGTTAATAAGTCTCGTTACACTGGTGCGATTCTAGCTCAGAAAAAGATGCCGTCAGTGCCTATAATTGAAGCAGTATTGAAGAATGAATTCGCTCATGATCTATAGTGCATTCCTTTGGAGATAATTACAAAGTAGCTAAATATAAAGATGAACAGTTACATGTTAGGTAGTTCTACGTAGGCAAAACCATTAAAAACGCAACGGAGATTGTCGCGTCGTGTCGGTGCATTCAATGCAAAGCACACTCAAGCGGGCCGGGCCGCAAGCATTGTCAGATTTTCGTTACTTAGTAGTCAGGACCAAAGAATAGTGTAAAAAGAAGAGTAGCCACTCGACTTTAAAATTGTCAAGTATGGTAAGTGGTGCCTCTAGTAGCTGTCGTACAAAACTTTAGCATTAAAATGTCATTAGCACTTCTATTAACATTAGTAATATCGTTTTTACTCTCCTCTTTGGTGTCTGAAGGCCGAATCCGCCATGATGTGGTCATACAATATATGTGAAAGCGATCTAGGCAAATTGTTGTACTACAATGCGCCCTGTCCCGGCCTGCCCAATTGTGCGCTATCCTTAGTAGTCAGTAGAGTACCTAGTAGGAGAATTGCCAGGCCGCATTAGGTCGAATGCGGCCGGGCACTTCTCCTACTACAGTGTGCGTTATACTTAACTATCACCATCACTTAAAGACCTCAATAATTTGATTGTGAAAATATGACATCTCGTGTATTTGTTTTTTTTTGTTTTATATGCTTAATGCGATCAGCTTGGGTTTAAAAATAATGACTGGGTCACGAAAAGTATGAAAATTAGCGGGCCATGGCAGAACAATGTTTGGAAAACAGTGTTCTACATGGTTTATGACTTCTACGTGTTAGTTATATCTTTAAAGTGCTATTAAATATTTCACGATTTTACATGTTTTAGTACACCTTTGCTTCGAATAACTTACAAATAAAAGTAATATTATTATGAAGAGAATACCGCATCGAAATGAAAATATCTGCGTACCTTGTATGTGATTGTGGAACTAATTGCTGCAATTTTATTAAAAAGATTTATCCTACAAGGAGAGGTTCTCAAACCGACTGTATGTTTTTTGTATGTTACGCGACAACTTGGCCAATAGCCATCTCATTTTGTTTTTTTTTTCGAAAGGTCATTATTGGCCTTCAATGATAAGATCGTCGAGGTAAGTGATAAAATATGCAGAAACTAGTAAGATGTGGATAAAATTTATGTTGAACCATTTCGAAACAATTTGCTATCTTAAAATAACTATTAGGTCGCTAATTCCCTAATTTAAATGGTACTTCTTTTTCATAAATATAAACTGTCTTAGTAATAAATATGGAGTAAAGTACGCCAAGGTTCAACCTGGTATTACAGTCTTTATTCCAATGTTATACAGACTATTAACTTTACTCTCACTTTAGTCCATGTTTATTTCTAAGACGGAATTTGTAGGGCACTAGGCCAGGAGTAGTTTTTTTTTAAATGTAATCCTCAAGACCTTAACTTTACCTAGTTCTACAAATAACTAAATTGAAATTAAAAAATACTGATCCCTGGGATTAGATAAGTGCCCGGTTGGCAACAGGTATGCCACCTATCATTTGTAACTTGTTATCTTCGGCAAGTCGTGGATGCCCTGGTTGTACCTCTTCTTTACTCTACGGAACTACGGCTGTATTCTTAAGACTAACTTATTGCTTAAAAGTATTTCTAGTTAAAGGTCAAATATCTTACCTGGTTAAAAACACCACGGACGGAAGAATAGGTTTCACCTTTGACGTAAGGTGGCAGAGTTGCCGTGGAACTAATACTTCTTAAAAAACTTTGGAGGGCTTCGTACTCTTCGTCATTTTTCACCACTTTCTTTTTAATCTGTGGTGTTTTTGTTTCTGATAACATAGCCTCATGAGCTCCATCACTGTAACAATAAGATATCATTAATAATCAAATCCTGTGTGCTATCGGTATTGGTTTATATATGTATATCTAATTATTTGGGTAATAATGAGATCCGTGAAAGAGTGGTATTGAAAGAAAGTGTTGGTGTTAAAATTCGAAAGGGCATGCTCCGCTGGTTCGGTCATGTGGAAAGAATGACAGATAAAAGATTGACAAAGCAAATATTCAATGCGAATCTGGATGGATGTAGGTACCCGGAGAGACCAAGGCTGACATTTCACGATCAGATCAATCGGATATTATCCGAGGGTGGTGTCAAGAGTCTCCGAAACCGGTGTGTTTGTATGAAAAGGGTAATGAATGTGAAGGAAGCAAGACAGGTTTGTCAGGATCGTGAGGTCTGGCACTCGATACTCTCTGCCTACCCTGTAAGGGACTTGGCTTGATATGTGATTACTTTGATCAGTGTTCGCTAACATCTGCCTCTCTACCAGGCTGAGACTAAGAGGCGAGCACAGGTTCAAATATAGGCCATTGCCAACAAGACCACTGCTGGTAAAGTGCAGCACCTTGTCCTGTACCTATTCCTGCTGCCATAATGACTCTTGTGATATTCCAATCTGGAAGGTAGGGTAGCCGGTAGATTTTCAAAATAGACCTTCCATACCGGTCTCAGTACAGCTACGCACCTATAACATGGTGTCTATAGGCCACGTTTATCTTTTACCATCAGGAGAGCCATGTGCATGTTCGTTGACCTATTACTTAAAAAAAATGTTTTCAATTTGTATTATGGTGGTCTGGTATCAATCTGTGGGCTGATTATGTATCTCAATTGCCAACTAAAATGGAAAAGTGTACATCAAATAGCTGTCAAATGACGTGTTTTATATTTGCTTTCTCCAGTGGCCAACAGAAATACAATAGAGATAGCAAACACAAATGACGTCATTTGATGTACGCTTTTCCATTTTGAGTTGGCAACTGAGATACATAATCAGCCTCCTGGTTATTTCACACTTGAAGAAACTCCAATTCCTAAACATTACTTTCTGAACAATGAACTTACTGGTACCTAAATCCGTGTACTATCCTAGAACAATTAGGCAGGTACAACCACCTACCATAGGTACCTATGAAAACGTTCCCTGTTATTAATTTCAAGAGGGTATTACCTCCAGGGGGGTCACCATAAGCTCTTGAAATAATATTATTTCAATAATAGTTATTGTCATCGGAGAAAAACAACCTCATGACGTATGCCATAATGTTGCTTTTACATGGAAATTTAGCAATATGGAAATAACGTTCACGGTAGTCCAGTAGGGTTACTCTTGAAGCTCGATTCATGCAATATTGGAAATTGGAATCGAGTATGTTATTTTAGGTACTCTTGAACACAATAGTGGCTAATTATTATCATTTTGTTAAAAGTAAACAATAAATTGTTTTGTCAGTTTAATTGAATTCATTTGTAATTTATTGTTAATAATCTGCGAGTACTGTGTTCAAAACTACCTAAAGTGACATAAACGATTCCAATTTCCAATTCGCATGGTATCGAGATTCGAGAGTAACCCTACTGGTCCAGGCTACATTATCATAATATTAATACGCGAAGCAAAAACTTTGGACTCTTTTACGAAAATTGCGCGGACTGAGGTGTATGAAATTTGACACACTTATAGCTTATGTGTAGGAGAAGTGCAGAAGGCTAATAATTTTTAATAATAAAGCTTGTAAGTTGTATAGTGTATTAAATCAACAAATAAAACTTACTCATACTACCATACATTCGATACACACAAACCAAAATATTGATAACTATAAAAGATCACAGATGGCGCGCAAACTGTGTTCATAATGTTTGGAAACAAAGTAGTTGGTCTTGATAAATGAAGATGGCATTGTTATCAAAAAGAAAATTAATAATAGAAACCTAATAATGTTTGAACACTATATTTTAATAATTTATATCGAATAAATTACAATTAAATTTTATTATGGTCGATTTTCGACCTAGAGAAGCGACTTGCTTGCTTGAATGTTTGTCACGCAAAAACTGCTGAACCAATTTTCATGAAATTTGGCACACACAAAGAGGGTAACTTGGATTAACACATAGGTAAGTTTTATCCCGAAAAATGTTCCTGTGGGACCATTTACTACGCGGGCAACAGCTAGTTAAACATACATCTAATATTATAAATGCGAAAGTTTGTAAGAATAGATGGATGATTGTTACTCTTTCAGGCATATATTGCTGAACGGATTTAGATGAAATTTTACAGGAATATGGTTTATGTTATACATCGCAATAACATAAATACTACAATAAAAAAATGTTATTTGGAACGCGGGCGAAGCCGTGAGTGGAACTTAGTTGTATATATATAATACGAAAAGAGGTTTATAACTAAGCATTTAATCTAAGTATTCTTATGTTAACTGATTTATCAGTTTTTGCTTTAAAAACGTAAGTTTTGTTAAGAAAATCAGTATGTACTTACTGGTAAATAAATAACAGGCAGATACTAGCTACCAGGTACTACCGCCAGAAATAGGCATTATATGATTTTTTTTACTGTAAAACTCTTGCATTGAAGATGGTATGATTCTGGCCACATGATAATAAACATGATGATTGTGATGATAAAAAAAAAATAAAAAAAACTGCTTCTGCCATAAAAAATAAACTTACATTTCACTAATTACCTAGAATGACATATGAAAAGTAGTTAATTACATAATTAGTGTTATTATTCGTTGAACTAACATTTAATTTATTTTCTCCTTTAAAGACTGAAAAAAACAAAGAAAATAAATGTACCTATTTAAGTTTTAAGGTTAAATACAATGAGTCAGTAATGTGTAAAAATGTTAAACAAAATTTAAATACTTAGTTCAAAAAGTAGGTTTTCAATTCGTTTCTGTATTTTTCTTTGTTGGTTTCGCAAATATTCCTAAATCAAAAAGATTTTTATTGTTCTTTTTTCAAAAGGTAGGTAGGTCAAGATAATAAAAAAAACAACAGGTTTTTGGTCATGATTCAAAACTCAACCAATATACATTTTAGCATAAACTGATCCTGATTTTTTATTTTGTACTTGTTTTTTTTTTGCTAATTTTATTGTTTTGTTGTGATAGATAGTAACGAAATTGAAATCGGTTTTTGCAAATCTGCCTAAGTTATGACATCTCCGTATTTTAAAGAAATTTATGAACGAGGAAATAACAAAAGCTGTATAACCTATTTTGTAGGTATCTTGTTTCTAATCGTGGCATACCTATTTTTTGAAAGAAGAAAATATTTAACTACTGGTATAGCCATGCAGTTACAATACCATTGGAGATTACACTTCTAACAAAGACACTGACAAAGACAAAACAAATACCTGTAGGGTTACTCCTGAAGCTCGATTCATGCCATATTGGAAATTCACACAATACTGGCGAATTATTATCACCTAGTTAATAGTAAATAGTAAACTATTTTAACGGATTTGTTGAATTAA
>NJDC01000897.1:0-19102 GCA_002245475.1 Calephelis virginiensis | reverse complement strand
AAATTTTGAATAGACAAAAAAGTGTTTCCTACTTTATCTGAAATTTTACTGCTAAAAATGAAAACGTTACATGAGTTTTTCATTTTCCACAATCTAATAAACGAAGTCCACTGCGCCCGCCCCCATGACGTTGGAGTTACTACACATATAGCATCCTGGGTTGGTTTAGTGGTCCTACTATTATTTGTCTTTCTTTCATTTCGCAACGAATCGATGTTACAGTTTGATTTTTGTCGGAGTTAGATAAGAGCCTAAAGTGAATGGAGAGTGACACAGACCTCTTTTTATCCCTTAACCCGTCTCCCGTGGCAGTAACAAATAAGTAATACGGGAGTAGTCTCGATCAAGTAAAAATAAAAGAAACCGCATCTCAATCGGAACAATCGTTTAAAAGCTACGATGCCAAAGACAGGCACAAATACACACGCACACGCACACGCACACGCACACGCACACGCACACGCACACGCACACGCACATGCATACAAACACACAAAGAAAACGCACACACAGTTTTATTAGCTAACGGCCCTCTTTTATTTCCTGTGGTCGGAAATATGTTTAGTTTTAACTAGGTAGTTATCGGCCGTCATTAATTTCCTATTGCCGGAAACAGTTAAACAAAAGTTATACCGACTTTGACTAGTTATCGACTAGTAAATATTCAGTATTTTCGAAGGTCCTATCTTTGAAAATACGATGTATATCGGCGGCCGGAATCTGGTTCTCTGATCACAAATATCTAGTCGCTCATAAATGTTTTTGAATCTATTGTAGTGATATTGCGGTTTCCACAAAAAAAACAATTAATAGGTCGAAAATAAAACTAGCTATCGAACTCCCGGCCGCTTATTGGATTTTGGCTTAAATTGTTAACCTGTTTACCGGCCACCAAAAAACTCGAAAATTTTAATAGCTTGATGATCTTTCGCAATTGAATCTTAAAATTTAATATGTTAAATATAAATATACCAAATTAATCAGCAATTAAACAGTAGCAACACTTAAAAACTTACCTTTGACAATCAATCCACTTGCTAATTTTTTTACTAAATTTTGCACACATCCAATATATCACATATACACCAAATTTTGATATGGTGACTGAGAGCTCAATTCGAGACTTACCAGGTAATGCCGGCAAATTATGAAGTATGAAATATGTCCCAATCGAAAGGAGCGAAATTAGGGTAGAATAGTCCCTTGTATATAATTATTGAAAATAATTTGCGAAGAGGCCGGAAAGGGGTAGTGGCCGGAAAACTGGTACGTTTACCCTATTATATAAGTAAATAATCACTTGGCGAAAGATGAGTAGGTATACTGGGCAAACCGTTGCAAATGTCAAGTGGTGTTTATTTTTCAAACGAGTGCCCATAACTTGTGTAAATAAGGTAGGTAACTACCATTTAAATAAGATCTACGTTATATATCGCATACTTCCTAGCTACGTAATCAAATTCTTATTAAATTGTTTATCATAGTGTTTTATCGTACATTCTAAATCTATGGTTTTATATTGAATAGTTACTCTAATAGTGATTCAACTATCTGTTGATACTTATCTGTGATCTGTGATTACTTAATTTGATAATAATTAATTCTTTCTTAATTTCGTTAGTATTTTGCCATTTGTCAAGCAGAAATTTGCATCAAATTTACCGAAATCGGGATTCAATTATAATTAGTCATAAGTCGTCAATAAGTCATATCATGGGTAAAGCGGTGGCCTCATTACTCAAACTCATGTAGTGAGATTTGGCGGCAATATGATTATTTCATTTATGCACTTTCACTGAACAAAATGCCACCAAAATTGACTAATTTCACTCAATATAAACACGAAATTCAATAATTACCTATGAAAATGTTCGAATATTTTTTTTCGATGGCGCCAAAACTCAATAATTTAATTAAACTTGAGTTAAACCCTTTTTGAAATTAAATAAAAATATTTATTTGTGAAATATGTGCTAAAAAGTCGTTACAAAATTATTTAAGCGTTCTAACATATTCTTCCACATTATGGTGTGCAAATATTTTAACAATTATAAAAATGAATGATTTTATTACATTTGTTTTAACATTCAAACATTTTTGTATAATCATTACAAGATTAATTATTAATCACACACATTTTAAAAATGTAAATAAATTTAACTATATCTACCGTAAACTGCCTTTTTGGGTTAATGTATAGGTAAGTTTCTACAATAAGCTGTCCAATGATATTAGAGATCTACCTTTAAATAAGTTTAAGAAATGTAAGTACCTATTAAAACAAAATTATGTAAAACAGGCTAATATAAAATGTCCAAGTATTTAGAAGACGAACATGCTTGGGAATAGCTGCTTCGATCTCGCACTGCAATTTGTAATGTAATTTGTCATACATTTTTCTAAGATGTACTACATATATGTGAAATTCTACTTTATAACGTTAAGATTAACTTAAAAAAAAGTACGCTTCGTTTCTTTCGCTGGTTCTTGTTAGTGTGTAGCAGTTTGGCGCAACATTTATATAAAAAAAATTATAGAATTAAGTTTGATATGTTTTTTATTCACCTAAATCATATGACACTAGTTGCCTCAAGTCTGAATGCCCTTAGACTTACTTTCAAATTAAACGGGTTATACCTGTCTGTCGAGTGTCATGTGTTAATTTAGGTACCTAAGTAAACTTAATACGAAATTCGCGTTTGCCATGTATCTATGGAAGTCCCGCCTCTTATTACGTAGTATTTATATACTCTTTGGTGTGTAGCCGTGATTCTGACCCAGTGGTAGTTTATATAGGTGTCGACATAATGATCAGTTTCAGGCACATTGCCCGATTCACCACCTACAAAATCGATCTGTAGTGTAGCTAAGAAATAACTATCTCGATCACGTTAGCTTTCACACACGCACACACGCACACACGCGCACACGCACACACGCGCACGCGCGCACGCACGCACGCACGCACGCACACACACACACACACACACACACACACACACACACACACACACACACACACACACATGTTCGTCTTGAAAACAAACCGTAACATCCCTCTGTAACGACGTTAAAGAAACACTTCCTCGAATTGTCTGTGTAGTACTAGTTCGGTTATGAGTGTGGTCGAAATTTTCCGAATCGACTTGATTGGTTTTTTTATGATATTGGAAGGCAAATAAGCAGACAAATTTCCTGTAGGCAAGAAATTCACGCCGCCTAATGACAACAAAGGTGGTAACGGTGCATTGCCAACGTGATGCCGGGATTTTTGGCCTCGAGCAAAAGTAAGTTTACCGGCTACTTTACCCTTCGAACCGGAACACATCAACGGCAACCCCTGACTTTATGGCGGCAGAAATAGGTAAGGCGGTGGTACCAATCTGGGCGTGTCGCTGCGAAACTCTACCACCTAGTCAGATGTCGCGATGTTAGTGACGGTAAGTCAATGGTCGCTTTTTACGAGCTGCCTGGCAGGAAGATAGATGGTCTATTCTGCGATGCAGCTCGGACCAACACGGGGATTCACGGGATTTGATATTTACGAGTTTCAACCAAAAACGAAAAAAGTGGACTTTTATACGTAGTTTGTTTAAATATCGTAAAAATTAATCAAGCCGTTTCGGAAGAGTTCGACCTTACAAATTGTTGCCACGAAATATTTTAAAACTAATATTACATAGGCAATTCGAAAAAGTGATTCTTTACCATTATTTAATGTCGTAATAGATAGTTGTTACGGTTTCTTTTTAATTTGTATGTCAAGTTCACCCTTGACTGTCGTCAATTGACATAAAAAATGCGGTAAAAAAAGCGGTCGGTTATGTATACATAAACATCAAGTTATTATATTTATTCTATAGAAATCTAAACTATATAATTCAAGGTCCAACTATATTTTTTATATGTCTACTGAAGTACTTGCACCTTAGATGACCCAGTTCTTAAGACAGCTCATTTACAATATTTTATATTTTTTTAAGTTTGAAGGAGTTTACTATAATAAGGAAACTCTTTTAAACTTTAAAAAATACGAAATATTGAAATAGGCCATACAGAACTAGGGCATCTAAGGCGCAAGTATCTTATATTATTACAGAAAGTTATAACATTTTTTTCTACAAGTACCCAGTGCCGGACTGTACATATACGCAAACTAGGCGACCGCCCAGGGCGCTCGGAATCGGAGGCGCCCTGCGAACGACACAATCACTAACGATACCAATTGATCTTTGTGGAATAGCTGAAGCATATTCCTAATCAGTTCTGAATCGAGTTATTTAGAATACAAACTTTATTATGACAGATAATCTGTATCTATCTTAGTATATCTATATCTATATCTATATCTATGTTCATTAAAATGAATCCCCATTTCATGTGGCCATCGCATCATGCCTATAGGAATGGACTGATTCTGGTATTTCTTTTTTTGTGGTGTTAGTTATTGTCAGGAAAATGAAGACAAAAACCTGGATATTTGCAGGGGAAATGGCACAAACAATATTTTACATTTTTCCACGTAAGCTGACAGTTAAGTCAACTGATATGAAGTTCGCCGGTTCAGCTAGTTTAATAAAAAATAATATAAAATTAGAAATGTTTAATAACCCAACAAATCCTATTATGCAAACTATCTCTCGTCTTCTCGCACGAACAAAAATACGCATTGAAATCCAACCGTCCCACCCACCCAGAGAAACGCGCGCACACATATACATGCACGCACTCATACACAGGCACGTTAAACTTATAAAACTTTACTCTGATAGGTTGAAAAAAAATATTTGCATACCACAATGTGGTAGAATACGTTGTATTCATAAACATCTTTGTAACAACTTTTTAACACATATTTCGCTAATAAATAATTTTCATTTTCATTTTTTTCATCGCAGTAAGTGAATCTTTTGCTGAAACTCCGTGAGTTGGAAATTGTGAAGTGTAAACAATGGTGTTGATTAAATTTGTTTACTGATTTCTTAACAATGGTGCATTTGGCTTAATGCGATTGTGTGAATTGTTGTTTTTAATCGACTGGTTGTTCATACGTTATGCATTAATTTTCCCCGTGTTGGTCTGGGCTCCTCCTGGGCACAGCTGGAACACGTCAACGGCAAGCACTGACGTTACAGCGGCAGGAATAAGGTAAGGCGGTGGTACCAATCCGGGTCAGTCGGTGCGAAACTATGCCACCTAGTAAAATGTCACGGTGTTAGTGACAATAAGCCTATGCTCGCTTTTTACGATCTGCCTGGCAGGAAGGCAAATGGCTTATTCTGCAGAGAAGCCCGGACCAACACGGGGCAACACACACACACACACAGATTCGTTTCGGGCGCTTGTGTGTTGTACTTATACTTAATGCTTTCATTACCTAAGATTGTAATAGGTATTCATTTTTTTTTTACTTTTCTAACTAACTAATATCTGACCATTTAAATTGTATGCCAGATACTTGCATTTGGGAAAACCCTTTTCTCTAAAACATATATTAAGAACTGCTACTCTTTCGTTTGCTCTGCAGTGTTTGAAAAGGAAAAAAGTAGCTTCGTGCCACTTTCCTTGAAGAAGGCAAAGGTGTATTTCTTGGTGTAATCGAGGTACCCACGAATAGCTAAGGATACTAAAAACTCACGATGCAAGGTAGCAAAGCTGTCGCCAACTGGCCACATATCCAATTCTGGGCAACATTGTTTTTACTAGAAATTGAATATTGAAAAAATAATATATCTTGATATCCGACTGGACTTGATGAAGTCAAGTCCAACGCCGGACCGCTAGACCACAGGGGCGAAGCGAGTTTTCACAATTAAGCGCAGTAAAACTACAAAAACTGACTCCAACTATTTCATTATACGTCGCGATTTGATATGAATTTTTTTCGAAAGATGGAAAATGATTCCTCAAAAACCACTTGTAGGATGTTGATAAAATTTACATAGGACCGCCTATGTAAATTTTATCAACATCCTACAAGTGGTTTTTGAGTATGCTTATATCTGAGTTAAGTTTATATAACAGTAAATATAATATAATAGTAAATATAACTCAAAAACAATTAGTCGGATCAGAACTAAATTAATGAGACCATCATGAAATTATGACCTATTTTTCTAAAAAATAACTATCGGTTATCTAGTGGTTGAGTTAGAAAAAAAAATACCTTAACACTAAAATATTCGAATGTAGCTTTTGCAAAAACACAGAGACAAATTGAGTATCCTAAAAAGGAAAAAGTGTAAAAGTATTTCATGTCCAAACACGATAGCCAAAAGGGGCTAAAGGTTTTCTGATATTTTTTATTAATCGTAAAACGTAGCGTAAATTAGGTAGTACATTACTGTCTGTCTGCTTGGCGCCGGTTACATATCGAGTGACATCCTTATTTGGTTGGGTCTTTAAGTAACGTAAATAATATCTTACATCCGTATGTTTTTCTTCTTCTTTTATAAATATGGCTTTCGATCGTTTTTCACGACGACTTTGCCAATGTCAAGTTAATACCAAAGTTAACGAATGACTTGCAAAGTCAGCGAGTTGAGAGCTGTCAGTGATGTCATTTTCGACTGTCACAGATATAACAGAAACTCGTTATTATAACTTAACACTCTCAGCGCCAAAACCTATATTGCTAATACAGTACACCCGTATGTTGTATACAAAGTGAATCTACAGCCAATATGCACACAAGAAAGTAGATGATTTACAATTCTTATGACCACTGGTGGTATAGTACTCTGCAACAAGTTACTCAGAGCCCTTTCCATGAGTTTACGGCTTGTCTGGTTTACTATACTCGCTACCGTCTTTGTAAATTATTTGTATGAAAACTTTGAAGAGCGCCTCTATCGGTGACTAAGAGAAACACATTTTTAGACCTTCGAGTGTCATAGATTTCGACACGTAACTTACCGAACGTACTAATCTATATTAACTGACGGTAAAAGCTTAGGTAGGGATTCACCATCCTTATTAATTCCTACAATAATTAATAATTAAAAAATGCAAATATTGATACCTAGTTAAAAAATCGCATTTTTTTATGATATTAGAAGGCAAACAAGCAGACGGATTTCCTGTTGGTAAGAAATTCACGCTATCTAGAAAAACCAACGTGCTGATAGTGCGTTGCTAACCTGAAGCCGATGTTAGGCCTCGAGCAAAAGCAAGTTTACTGGCTATGTTATCTTCTGAACCGGAACACGTTAACGGCAAACAATGACGTTATAGCGGCAGGAATAGGTAAGGCGGTGGTACCTATCCGGGCGAGTCGTTGCTTAACTAACAGCTAGTAGGATGTCAATGAACAAATGACGTTAAGACTAAGCTCGCATTTCACGAGCTGCCTGGAAGGAAGGCAGATGGAATATTCTGCAAAGGTACTCGGACCAACGCGGGTAATTCACAGGATGGTACGAAGTTTGCCGGGACAGCCCAATTTCCTGAAAATGTTAACAGATGTGAATGTGTATATATTTATTCTAAATTATATGTACATAAATTAATCACAAAGAAAATCTATAAACTAGAGAAGACACAGGGTCGGACTCAGCCCAGCCCAGGGACGTTGAGTCCACGGGGCAGTAATAATCTCATAGATAATTTAGGGCAGACCGAATTAAATAGGGCAAATTCGACTTAGCGGACGCCTGCCCTGGAGGTGACCTGACTCCAGTGCCTATTTAGATCATCCCTTGGAAGGATATAGGCCGCTTATTATATGTATAACTCAATTCATTCCAACGGGAGAATTTTAAAATTTATTAGACTGATACAGCTAGCAACAGTTGTTCTGGTGAATGTCAATATGAATATATAACACGTTATTCATCATCTTATCTTATATATAAAATTCTCGTGTCACGTCGTGTCGTGGTGTGCGTGATTGAACTCCTCCGAAACGGCTGGACCGATTCTCATGAAATGTTGTCAGCACATTGAGTAAGTCTGACAATCGGCCAACATCTATTTTTCATACCCTTAAGTGACAAGGGTGACTCACCCCAAAGTTTTTTATTTAAATCACATAAAAGTAGCAGAACAACGTCTGATGGGTCAGTTAGTATACCTATAAAATTCTCGTGTCTGTAAATTATTTGTATGAAAACTTTAATCAGCGCCTCTATTGGTGACTAAGAGAAACACATTTTTAGACCAAAAGTGCATTAGAATTCTGGCTGTCATAGATTAAAGGCTCTGAGCCTTTACCATGAGTTGGTATAGATTCCGTTTGTATGTAACGTGTCGAGATCTATGACATTTTTGGTCTAAAAATATGTTTCTCTTACGGCCAATATTAATAATAATCAATCCTAATCCAAAACTTGCTGTCCAAGATTGATATTTTGATCCATTTTTATGTTATCGCTTGCCAATAACATATCTGTGGACAGGATAAATATGGCAATTTGGTATAGGATAGGCCGCCAGATTGCTTGAAAACCATTAGATTGAGATACATTATTAACATAACATAACATTTCGCCTCTGTGGTCTAGCGGTCCGGGTGTTGGATTTGACTGAGGTCCCGGGTTCGAATCCCGGGTCGGCCAACAAAATAGAAAATTGGATTTTTCTAATTTTCTAATAAAAAAAATTTTGGTCGGGATTGGAATTGTGCCCGGTTGGCGATAGGCTTGCCAACTATCACATTGTGGGACTTAGTATCTTCGGCTAGTCGTGGGTGCCTTTGTTGTACCTCTGCCTCTTCGGGGATATGGGCGTGAAGATACCACATTATTACCATTGGCCGTTAGTTACCAATAGAGGCGCTACAGAGACGGTAGCGAGTATAGTAAACTTGACAAGACATCTCATGGTAAGGGCCAGGATCCATTTAGAGTGCAGCGAGCGTTTTAAAACAGACGACGTCCGTCGTTTGCAAAACTCGGAGTCATACGATTTGCCAATTGCCTGCGACATATCTTTGCATCACGTGTGAAAGGATGTACCAATTTTGTTTATCTTTTTTGTTGTGTAGTTATGGTCAGAAGATGTGAAGAGAATGACTGGGTAAATCGGAATAACAAAATTTTATTTTTTCCCCTACAGACTGTCTTAACGGTAATGGTGTTTGTAATTATACTCCAAAACGGCTAAACTGATTTTGATGAAGATTTGTATGCACTCGAGGAGTCTGAGAATAGGTTGTTATTTACATTTCTTTCCTCTAAGGGTATACAAAACTTTTCAAATTTTCCTATCTAAGGTGAACGGATCGCCTCTGTGGTCTAGCAGTCCGGCGTTGGAATTGACTACCTGAGGTCCCGGGTTCGATCCCCGAGTTGGGCAACAAAAAAGATAGAAAATGTGTATTTTAAATCTATAATATAAAAATGAACTGTTGAAAGTGTTGCTGAGCGCATAACTTCCGAACGAGTGGACCAATTTAACTAATTCTCTTTTTATTGTGTTAGTTATTGTCGGGGGAAAGTTTTTATGAAGAGAAAAACCAGGAAAATTGCAGGGTAAATGGGAAAAACAATACTTTGCTCCTTTACATACAAACAGAACAGCTGGAACGAAGTTCACCGGGACAACTAGTTTTCTAATAAAAATAACGTTTCCCGGAATTGGATGTGTGGCCTTTAAAGGCTTGCCACCTATCACATTGTGGGACTTAGTGTCTTCGGCTACTCGTGGGTACCCTGGTTATGCCTCTGCCTAACTCTTCAAGGATATGGGCGTGACGAATACTTCAAGTGAACGGTAGGAACGCAGTTCCCGGAGCAGCTAGTTATTTACAAAATAATCTCATAAAGTCATGTTAGGTACACTAGTTATAACTCAAGAGCTGCTGAACCGATTTGTCTGAAAATTAATAATTGAAGGTATATTAACCAGGAGATGGACATGGTATGCCTTTTTCATCCCGTTAGTAAGCTAGGAGAAAACATTTAATTTTTCTTCCAATTTTTTCTTTGCGTTGGTCCGGGCTCCTTAGCAGGATAGACCATCTGCCTTCCAGGTAGCTCGTAAAAGGCGAGCGTAAGCTTACCGTCATTAACACCGTGACAACCTACTAGGTGGTAGAGTTTCGCAGTGACTTGCCTGGATTGGTACTACTGACTTACTGCTGCCATAACGTCAGTACTTACCGTCGACGTGTTCCGGTTCTGAGGGTAAGGTAGATGGTAAACTTACTTTTGCTCTAGGCCTAACATCCCAGCCTCAGGTTGGTAACGCAAAATCACCACCTTTGGTGTCTCTAGGCGGCGTGAATTTCTTACCATCAGGAAATCCGTCTGCTTGTTTGCCTGCCAATATAAAAAAAGTTTATTTATTAGTAGGTAGGTACGACTTTCTCAAACTTATTCCCAACAGCCGGACCATAAGTACCAATAGGAAACAAATGCGTGTCCTGGTACTCTTACTCGCCAGACTGACATAATGGTAGGATTATGATTCAATTTGGGTTAGGCAGCAACCACCATTGTCAAATAGTCTCTGTATGATTCAAACTTACAATTACAAGTGGTACAATAGCATAGGTTGCGCCGCCTAGTCGGCATGATTAGACCATTTGACAATGCTAACTTTTTAACCAACTCCAAAAAAAGGAAGGTTCTCTATTTAACTATGTTTTTTTGTATGTTTGTTAAGCGATTACACGGCCTATAACAAAACTAATGAAACTGAACTGACATTTTTATATACAAGAGGAGGCAAACGAGCAAGTGGGTCACAAATCCGGTGATAGCATCCGCGTGTGACTACACACCGGTCGCGAACGCTCCCTCCAATCATAGAAGACCTCGCCACGTGTTATCGGATCCCCGGGACCCAATAACCGCGGCAAACGCTATTCTCCCAACTCCAAACCGGAACACGACAATCTCACATCACTCTAACATAACACTGCACCGTCGCCGCCGGTCTCGGCGAAAAAGACCTCTCTTGCGCCCGGCGCCTAACGCCGAGCGACGAGCCACAAATACTCCTCCACCAAGTCCACCCAGTAACCAGAACGCAGCACCAAGTCGAGGTACGGTCTCCCGGGAGACAGCCCTTGGTGCTGGCGTTGTAGGTAACAGCCCAATCCATCTAAATAATGATGTCTCGGGCTGAGCACTCTGCTCGGCCCACAAAGTTCGGTGAAGTTGTAAAAAATCGAAAGATTAGCAACAAATTAGTCATTCAAAAAAAAAAAAGCAAGTGGGTCACCTGATGGAAAGTGATCACCGCCGCCCACGGACATCCGCAACACCAGGACTATCACAGATGCGTTGCCGTTCTTTAAGGAATGAGTACGCTCTTTTCTTGAAGGATCCTAAGTCATAATCGTTTGGGAATACCGCCCTCGGTAAATGATTCCACAAAGATCTTGTGCGTTGCATTATTAACCTCATCATTTAAGTATTATCTAAATATGTATATAGGTAAATAAAATAAAGTAGTGTTAGTTACACTAAGTTTTATAAGTCAAGAACGGCTGAACCGATTTCGCAGAAAATTGATAGCTTAGAACCAGAAGATGGACATATTTAACCCGTGACTATGAGGAAACTAGAAAAAAATATTTTAATTTTTCCCATACAAAATTAACGGGTGGAACAAAGTTCGACGGAACCGCTAGTTAAGTATAACTCAAAACTAATACTAGGATGTTGAAAAAATATATGTAGAGCCATCTATGAATCATTAGCTATCTTCCGAAAAAAGAATTAATCGCGACGTGGTACCTAATGAAATAGTTCTTTCTTTCTTTAGGTTTTGGCCTTCGTGTTGGTATTTATATTTAATTTAAATCAATTATAATTAGTCATCAGTCATAAGTCATCAGTAAGTCATGTCAGGCTCTTGGGTAAAGCGGTGGCCTCGTTACTCAAGCTCATAGAGTGAGATTTATCGGCAACGAGGAAATACGCGATCCGCTAATTTCTTCAAGATTATTGCATTTGTGCACTTTCACTGAACAAAATTAATCTAATTTCCACCTTAATTAACTAATTTCACTCAATATAAACACGAAATTCAATAATTATGAAAAAATTACGACCATCTTCATTCACGATGGCATCTAAAACCCAACAAAATAGGTGGAGTCGGTTTTTGAAGTTTTATTGCGCTTCACTAATTCCATTTGAATTTGGAACTTCCAAATTCAAATTAATTTATTGCGAATAGGGTTGATAAAACACAAGGTCTTACATGCAAATCTTATTAAAATTAGTCTATCGCGCCATTGAAGCGGTAAAGAAATTTACATTTTAAGATTATATTTAAACAAAATTGCACAAAAACTAGCCGAGCCGAAGGACATGGTCCTGTCCTGCGTATGAATATTGTTTTTTTCCATGATCCTTCTCCTGGCAATTTATTTAAAAAAACTCCTGACACAAAAAAAATCATAATTTGACCATAAATTCATATATTCATCCGAAATAGGGATTCTCTGTCTACCCCGTAAAGAACTTGGCATAAAGATAAGTATTAAAAACTTCGCTTAGCAACGCACTTTTGGTGTACAATGTATAACGGTACTACTCATACATTTTATTTATGTTAACAAGAATAATGTGCAAATGAAAAATATAGTTTTTAGAGTTGAGCTGGAGGTTAAGGTTAATGACATGCCTATTTATAGATATCTTCACGCAAAATCCCTTGCGAGGTAGGGAGAGAGTATCGAGTGCCAAGTCACATTTCCTACAAACCTGCATAGCTTCTTCGACAATAATTACTCTTTTCAAATGTCTCCGATCGCCACTATAATCTAGCGGTTAAGGTGTTCGACTTGACTGCTTGAGGTCCGGGGTTCAATTCCCGGGTCGGGCAACAACAAAATAAAATTTGGTATTTTGTATTTAGAATAAAAAAAATGTTGCTCGGGATTGGATATGTGTCCTTTTGGCGATGGGCTTGCCACCTATCACACTGTAGGACTTATTGTCTTCGGCAAGTCGATGGTGCACTGGTTGTGCCTCTGCTTGCCTCTTCGGGGATATGGACGTGAAGATACTTTGATTACTCATTTCAAATGTCGGTTTCGGAGGCAAGATACGCAATCCTCGTATAATATTCAAACGATTTGGTCAAAGAATGTCAACCAGTAGGGTTACTCTTGAATCTCGATATCATGTGAATTGGAAATTAGAATCGTGTTTGTCACTTTAGTGCTTTTGAACACAGTACTACCGTATTATTAACATTTAGTTAGAAAAAAATTCAACTAATCCCGTTAAATGATTTATTGTTTACTACGAACTAAATATTAATAATTCGCCAGTATTGTGTTCAAGAGTACCTAAAATGACATATTCGATTCCAATATCCAATATTGCTTGAATCGAGCTTCGAGAGTAACCCTACTGGTCTCTGTGGATAACTATATCAATCCATTATCGCATTGTATATCTGTTATGTTAATCTTTCATTTGCCATTTTTGCCACAGGACCGACTGTCATCTATACTCCACACTATTATATACTCTACCACTCTGTTGTCGGAATATAAATCGCCCCCATTACTATACGCTATTCACAGAGCATCTTAATAATCTTATTAGCTGCCCAAGGTGGCAAAACCGCCTATTGGGCACATATCCAATCCCGGGCTACGTTGTTAGAAATTTGAAAAACACATTTTCTTTTTGTTACCCGACCCACGGATTGAACCCGGGACCTCATGAAGTCAAGTTCAATACCGGACCGCTAATATTATAATTTATACAATCAAATTAATGTGAAGGGTTTTTTTAATGTCTACGAAGGTCAACAATATTTCTTGTTTGTAATAAATTGTCCCTAAAACACCAAACATTTTAATTTGCGTTTCAACTTGAGGCTAGGTACTTCATATTCTTAGTAATGTTGGAGATACCCAGGTATACACTCAAATTGTAACGTTATAATTAAACTATATCATTATGGCGACAGGAAAAGACAAGGTGATATTATTCGTAATGTACTGCAGAGGACTCTAACTCTAATCTAAAATTTAATTCCAACTAAAGAAAAAAAAAGTAGCTTCACGTCCATATCCCCGAAGAGGTAGGCAGAGGTACAAGCAAGGCACCCACGACTAGCCGAAGATACTAAGTCCCACAATGTGATAGGTGGCAAGCCTATCGCCAACCGGGCACATTTCCAATCCCGACCAACATTTTTTTTTAAATTTCAACTAGATCAAAGAAACTAATTAAATGTGTAATTTAATGTACACGCCTACCTACACCGATCAACCGCGAGGCTTGGGTTCGATTTCCGACGGGGGCAGGCATTTGTGTGATGAACATTTAGGTGTCTGTATTTCCGGGTCTGGGTGTTTATTAAATTTATTCTGGTATCTATTTAAGTATTTCTATGAATTATAATCATTGACTAACACCCATAACACAAGCATATAATTTGCTTACTTTGGGGTTAGATTCAATTCGTGTAACTTGTCCAGGTATATTTATCTGTATGTTTATTTTTAGGTTGTCACCGTCTAAATCAATTTGAACGAGACTTGTACGGGAGGTAGCTGATGTCATAATGATTAATTCGGTATCTTTCTATTGCAAAGAATTTCAATAGCTGTGATAAATGAATCTGTTTGGCATCTAAATAATAAAATACAGTGATATGTGATGCACAAGAGACTATAATCATTGCTGACATCTTTTCATTCTTCAGTTTTTGGCAATTGCGTTAGCATTTGCCATTAGTTAAGGTGGAATTTACATCAAGCTACCCGATTTTGTGAGACCGGGTAATTTGATGATTAAATTATTTAAAATTATTCATAAATCGTCAAAGCTAATCATGCAGCCGTCGACAACCGAAGTCTTACTTACCCGTGAATGTCTTGTAAAAAAGTTATAAATATCAAAATAAAAGTATGAACTTTCCGCGGTTGACTGTACAATATACTGTTTATATTGTGAATTTAGCCTTAAGAATACGATTTTCATTTTTCACCAGGGATATGACCAATTATATATTATACTTATTTGGCTTCTAAGGTTAACATCACACTTGTTAACCTGTGTAACTTGGCTTCTACTGCACTGATTTTAAAGAAAGCCTATGTCACTCAAGGATAATGTAACATTCTAAAGTTGAAATATTTTTTCAAATCGGTCCAGTAGTTTCGAAGCCTATTCATTTCAAACAAACAAACAAAAAATCAAATATTTCCTCTTTTTAATATTAGCTGATATTAGTATAGTCCAAGAGATGCTGTTTTTTATTGAAAATTCCTCCGCTCTCGATCTATCTCTATTTCTAAATATCACAAGTTTTTGAGTTATTAACGAAAAACTGAATATCTTATTATTCTTTTGCATTTTTATGTGTTAATTAATTTTATGTGTTTAATTCTTAAATTTTTCTAGACTTTATTTCATAACAACATAGCATATATTGTCAGGACGTTTATGTCTATTTTACACAATAATTAATAAAATTCTGGACTTCATCCAAGAGGTGAACTAGAGGTTAAGGCCGTGACGTAATATATACCATTCGGTGTGATGGTAATTTGTAGAAGCACTAATTACGCCTTCCTATTAAAATGGCGACAACTTTTTCGACCGACTTAAAAAAAGGAGGTTATGTGTTCGGCGACTATATTTTGTATGTATTTAAAATAAAATATAAAAAATATGATGTGGGAAGGAAGCGGACGGTTTTCCTCATAGAAAGATATTTACGCCTCGAGACCCTAAAGGTGGTCCAACCAATCTGAGTGCGGAATGTTACGCCTCGAGCAAAAATTTACCGTCTGCTTCATCCTCCGAACCGGCACATCAACGGCAAGCACAGACGGTATAGCGGCATGAACAGATAAAGTATGTTAGTCGTTTTTAAATATTTTTTTTATTTGAAAGAGCGTACTTCTAAAGCAACCCCAATGCTGCTGGCAGGACCTGATGATACAATCCCAGCGAAATGGAGCAAACTCCTCTTTTTTTTTTACTTGAAAAATTTGGAAGAAGATGAAGGTATTGAAAGCGCACAAGAACATGGCTCTCATGATGGCAAGAGACAACCGTGGCCTATAGGAAACAAAAAGTATCTTCACGCCCATATCGAAAAGGTAGGCAGAGACACAACCAAGGCACCCAAAGCTGAAGACACTAAGACACCATAGATGTTATATATACGTCACTGTCCTGTGACCAGAGTGGCAGACGCTAATGTGCGAGTCTACCGGCTACCGTCCGGACCGGAACATGACACTGTCGTTATGTCGGCAGGAAAGGGCCGTGGATCCCTACCAAGGCAGGTTTCTACACAGCGATCTACCATCAGTAGTCTTGTTGGTAATGACTTATTTAACCTATGCTCGGCTCTATGAGCTACTGGTCAGGGAGGCAGGTCTGCCCTAAAAAGAGGACCCGGACCAATACAGGCCAAAATTTACTTTTGCTTGAGGCCTAACATCCCGGCCTCAGTTTGGCAATGCACCATTACCACCTTTGGTGTCTATAGGCGGCGTGAATTTCTTACCATCAGGGAATCCATCTCCTTTTTTGCCTTCCAATATCATAAGAAAAAACATTAATTACACTACATTTTTTGTTTTTATTTTATCACTAGCTGTCCCGGCGAACTTCGTTCCACCCGTTCAATTTGTATGGAGAATAATAAAGTATTGTTTTTCCCATTTTCTGTGCAATTTTCCCGGTTTTTTCTTTATAAGAACCTTATTCTGACAATAATTAACACAACAAAAAAATAATTATCCAAATCGGTTCAGTTGTTCGGAAGTTATGCGCTTACCAACACACTTTTACACACACACAACGCTTTTTATATTATAGATTAGTCGAAGTTTGATTGATCTTGACGGTAACGATATGGTTATGATGTCTGGAGGCATTTTCGCGGAGAAATGTAAAGCTAACTCACAGGAAAGCCGCAGGCAAAGCCAAGATGAGGTAGATATTTATCCTATCGGATAAATCACCGAAAAACGTATGCTATGTATAAAATCACAAAAACAAAAATCATGAAGAACCCAGTATGAAATTCGGCGATAACATACATATCGCTCACTGTTACGCAAATAAATAAACTCGAACGTCTTCAGAACCTTTGTATTAGATTCATATTTTCATTGCGTAAATATGATCACGTTTCTCAATTTCGTGCTAAGCTCAAGTGGTTGCCGGAACTGTCAAATCCTCTCCCTTTGGTACTCTATTCTCTTTGATCCATTTGCGCCTATTTATTTAAAGGAGAGATTTAAGTTTTGTAACAGTGAGGTAAAATTCCTCAGGTCCAGTGGTAATTGTACTTTTCCAGTTCCCTCTCGACACACTTGTTACTATAGCCGTTCTTTCACTTCGGAAGCAGTGAGGCTTTGGAATTCTCTCTCCGTAGACATTAGGAGAGCTTCAAATATAAATATTTTCAAAAGTATGTTAAAGCGTCACTTTCTGCATTCATTGTAATGTAGTTTGCGTTTGAATTTTCTTGTTTCTCTTAAACACTAATAATTAAAACAAGCTTCTGCTTTTAGAATGATTTGTGACGTCTAGAATTAAGGTAGGTATGGCATATAACGCCCAATGTGTAATATCGCCCGAAAGCTAAAAATCTAATACAATGCCGCGCGAGATACGTTACACTTCACACACACAAAGAATAAACCAATGAGAACGCGCGGACGTGACGCCGCGTGGCCCACGCCACAAAAATTCTCATTTACGATCCACACCTTGAGGATTGTAACAGTGCAGGCTGTTATTACAAAAAATCCGACGACAATTTGGTAAGTTTCAGTTTATTTTTATGCTTTGTATGTCTTGTTTTGTGATTAGCTTTTATTTTAGATACCTTTATTTTATTGAGAATTTCGTTGATTTGTTTGTAATTATGTGTGATAATATGATATCTAGGTAGAAGGTACTATTCGGGTAATAACGCCATGTAAAGTAAGGTTTGGGCGTTAATACTCTGTATGGGCGCTATTAACCATATATTGGCGTATATATACAAAGTTAAATATATGTGCATCATAATGACTTTTTTACTGTTGAAATTGGCTGGCCTGTTGGTCAAGTGGTTAATGGCCCAAACTGCTGAGCCGGCGGTCGCAGGTTCAATTCTCGCCCGTGACAAAAATTGTGTAAAGCAAAGACATTTGTTTCGCGAGTCCGGGTCGTAAATTGTTTCTGTTCATTTCACGTTTGTAAAGTTCCCCGCGACACATGATTTGTTTCCTAGTGCGAGACATGTCTTTTTTTTAAATAAAATAAAATGATTGATCTGATTTTTCCAGATCGGGCAAATGAATTCCACACATAAGAAAAGAAGGGAGTTGTGGTCTGAAGAAACTATGAAAGCTATGAAAGCATATTGTTATATAATGTTGTGCAAAGAGGCCATTTGACTCAGCGATCAGCAGCTGCAAAGTATAATATTCCGCGAAGAACCTTAAGAGATCATTTAAAAACAGGTCAAGAAATCAAAGGTATGGGAAGAAAACCTATTTTAAGAAAAAGATTTAGCTTCGCGGATAAAAAGATATGCAAGTATTGGCATTCCACTGACGCCCAAATTCATTAGAAAACAGGCTTTTTAAATTTTGCGAGAGACATGACATCAAAAATATTTTAAAAGTTCCAAAAGGATTGCCGTTTTTGGGCGTCATTAGCCATTTACGTTTAATATCGCCCAATTAGCATTTTTCATAATCTATATTTTTACGAAAAATCCTTTAGATATTGATTTTATATAGTTCCTAAGCATTTTAGAAGTGATTTATTTTTTGGTAAATATGATTAAGTAGAAAGTATAACATTTTCGTATTACAAAATAAAACAATTTTTCAAAACAGTTTTTTAATTCAACTGTTACATTAAATATTATGTTGATTTGAAATAAAGTGGGCGTTAAATGCCTAGGGTACCTTAGATGCATATTTATATTTTTAAGAGCACCATTAAACAGTATCTCGCTAAATCTTGTTCCAAAGTTTAGGGTTGCCTGGAAGAGATCGCTGCCTTGGCGATAAGGCCGCCTTTGTGTATCTTCTTAGTTTAAGTTATTTTAATGTATTTGTAATTTATTTGTATTTGGTGTACAATAAAGAGTTATTGTATTGTATAGTGTTTTTTTTGTAGAGTGTAACTAGAGGTCAATGAAACTAAGGAAGAAATATGAC
>NJDC01000896.1:90926-115012 GCA_002245475.1 Calephelis virginiensis | reverse complement strand
TAGGAATTTAGTAGAATCTACGTTCTCAATAGTAGTATTATTTAAAATCACATCTATTTTTTTAGTATCTCTATAATGTGTTTGAAATTCAACTAATTTTGTCTTCATAAGGTTTATTTTTAGATTATTTTCATTCAACCATTCTGTCACTTTGATCAAAGTTTTACTTGTTTCTTCATGTAAATCGTTTTTATTTTTGCTCTTGATGAGAAGTGTACTATCATCAGCAAACAAAATTGAATCATGACTGATAGAATCAGGCAAATCGTTTATGTAAATTATAAAAAGTAATGGCCCTTAAAACCTTGTGGTACACCGCAGTCATTAAAAAGATAACTTGAAGTATATAAGCAAGACTTTCTTGCGTTTTCCACTGACTTTCGATATCGCAACACATTGCTTTCTATTCTCTATATAGCTTTTAAACCATTCTAATGAATTACCTCTAATACCATATCTCTCAAGTTTCGTAAACAAAATTTTATGTGATACAAAATCAAACGCTTTACTCATATCTAAAAATAGAGCAAGGGGAAACTTTTTACTATTTAGACATTCTGTTACTTTTTTAACTAAGTCGAAACATGCATAAACTGTAGACCTACCTTTTCTAAACCCGTATTGATTATTTTTTAATAAATTAAACCGAAGTAGATAACTGTATAATTTTTCATACATTATTTTTTCAAAAATCTTAGAAATTACTGGAATTAAAGTTATTGGTCTATAAATGTTCATGTCACACATATCCCCTTTTTTAAATAATGGCTTGACAACAGACTTTTTTAAACGATCAGGATATTTTCCTTCTAAAAATGATAAATTAATTATATGACAAAATAAAAAACAAATTATTTAAAATCAGTTATTAAAAAATATATATACAGGAATATAATTTGCAGCTTTCTCCTTTTTTAGTTGGTTAAATACTGATGTAAGCTAGTCGATCCGAAACATATTGGAATATAATAGGATTGATAGGCCATGTACTTTAGATTTAAGAGTTTCGACTTTGTGTGTTATGATTATGAACCAAATATAATTAATAAAACATTCAAACTTAGTACTGTATGCATACATAAAACTCTGAATGAAATGAATAAAATATAGTTGTTAACGACTTGTACTTATTAAAAATTTATAGACTGAATTTACCATTCCATCTTTAGTCTTTCAATCAGAGTTAAATCGTTAGACAGGCAGCCTACATTAGACATTGATAAATGATTCATGTTGAAAATAAGTATCGATTACAGCGTGATATTGTAGTTTATAATTTGTAACAATATTTCACAAAACTTTAAGTTACAACACAATAAGGAAAGAATGGAAAAAGGTCAAAAGACACTAAAAACATTAGACATTCAATACGCAATTTTGTTTACTATTTTAAAAACTTAAATCGTGTTATTACTTTTTTTTTAAATCTAGTGTCATAAGTAAACTTAAAGTTCGTCGATAGCTTCTAATGCGACCAACAGCCGTCTATTAAGTATATAACAGTTGCACCCAGATTGTGGATGTGTGCTTAGAGTTAAAGTAACGGTTATATCTTTCAAGGTCTTTCAAGCGCAATCATAGGCGGTCTTAATTCAATTCACAACTAACATTCAGTAAATGATATCAGTACTTTACTTGAAACATCACCGTCTTCAAATTCTGAAGTCTCATAAAACCGAACTGACGACGGTAAATCAAGTTAGCATTGATTTGATTACTTTTAAATAGACGTTTTTTTTGTAATAGACTTAGGCTGGATTTCACAATCGAATTTCAACGAGATCAACGTAAAAACATTTTGAGATTATTGGCAAGAGCGTCAATCATGTCAATTTTAGTTTACAAAAATTTCGTTGCTGAAAACATTTGTAAATATTTTATTATTAAACTATTTTAAATAGTAAGCATATACGTAGAAAATGAGAACTTTGTCAATGTTAATTTTAATTGCAGTAGCTTATCAACGGAATCATAACCGATTGTTGAACTCGTTAACACAGAACTTAGTTTTAGTAAATTTGGTTTTAATTCAATATGGTCGTTAAAATCAGCCTTTAGTGGGCAACAAAACAGTGCTATCTTCTGATTACTACAGTTATTACAAAATTGTAATCTGATTTTGTACACCACGATATTGTTCGGTCGGTTCATAAATATAAACTGCATTGCATTAATTAGTGCATTAATATATATTTTTTTCTTACAAATCATCAATCAAACAAAATGATTTTGCAAGTCATAAAATTATTTGCTCGATTCTGACAATAACATTTTTTAATTATCTGCAGTAGCGGGGCTCTCTGGCACAATTATTTTTAATTAAAAAAAATACCAACTTTGTTTTAAAAAAGTGTTGAGAAATTCAACAGGTATTTTTTATATTCAGGCATGCAGGCATGACGTTCAAGCGAAGCAAATAAGTGATGCAACTACTGGAAATAGCTACCATACAATTTTGTAACTAAATTTAAATAGGTCGAGACATCCGTCTCGAACAATGCACAAATGAGTAATACTCGATTGTGTGGACGGTAGCGCAATCATAGAGGCGATCATCGGACATTCTATAACGGACCATTGTGGCCCATTGTGAAGAGGCGGCGTTAAAATCGTCAAGTATGGAGTCGCGCCATTTAGTAATTGTCATTCGAATCTTCAAGTATGTAAAGTGGCACCTCTAGTAGTTTTCGTACGAAACTTTAGCGTTAAAACACCATAGTGCTCTTTTCTTAACTGTAATATCAGGATCTTTGGTCCCTGTAGGCCGCATCGGGATATGCATGCGGGGTGCCTCGCGAAAATCCAATCATTTAATTTGCAATTTCCCGCCAAAAAATGTATACGTATTATGGCGTGACAAAACAAAAAAAATAGTGCGCTATGAATGAATTGGACTTACCGGAAACCAAAACTCCAAAATATATTTAGCTCCACACAACACACACCACTAAACTGTTTTATTAGCACCTGGCAAAAAAATATGTGATGAACAATTAGATGTTATTGGTAATAATAACTATTATTATAATACTATTGCGGGAGTTATTCAATATAATTCTAGCGATGGTCACTGGTTAAGTGTACATCGAATAGCTACTTGTGAAATGTGTAAAAAACTGATAATTATTTCAGAATAGGGATTGGTTATTCAAAGGAAATTCAGCAATACCTATATGGGCTCTGCGTGATACAAATAAACATGTTCGCGTTCAAATATCTTTCTCCGTAAAGAAAGTGATAACTAAAGTATCTTCACGCCCATATCCCCTAAGAGTCAGGCAGAGGCACAACCAGGGCACCCACGACTAGCTGAAGACACTAAGTCCCACAACGTGATAGGTGGCAAGCTTATCGCCAACTGGGCACATTTCCTATCCCGACCAATATTATTTTTATTAGAAAATTGGAAAAAATCCAATTTTCTTTTTGATGGCCGACCCGGGATTCGAACCCGGGACCTCATGCAGTCAAGTCTAATACCCGGACCACTAGACCACAGAGGCGATAAAGTGATAACTATCGCCTTTATGATATCTTTTGTTTGTTTTCCCATTGCTGGTCTGGTGTTAAAGGAATACTCTGTTCTCCTCCCTATCAAAAAACTAGTTTGAGGCGAGCATAGTTTACATGGATCATTATCAACAAGATCACTGGTTGTAGAGCAATGTGCAGCTAATAGCTTGGGTTTGAACTTGGAATTCACCCTCATACCTCTTCCAGTTGTTGTGATATTCGGGTGCGAAGGGTTGAGCAGTTAGACTTGCACAATACGCCTAACAGTTTGGCCACAGGCCAGCGTTGTACATATTATAAGATGTTTGGCGTCAATAGTCCCCGGTTGTCCTTAACTGTTTTATTAAGAGTCGTATGCTTGTTGGCTGTCTCAAATCATAGAAAAAAAAATACTTTGCTATCTGTATGACGCAAGGATATTTCACATTACTATTTTACTAGTAATTATCCTACGTTATAACCGGAGCATGACAGTTAAAAACATTGCAGTAAGTAGCTTTAGAAAAAAAAAATAAGATGGTGACACAAAAATACTGGCGTGACATAGTAGTCACTTTGGTAGCAATAATTCAATTCAACTCATTTACTCTTTTGCGTAAAATAGTTTTACATACTTACATAAGCTATTTAAGCCAATGTTTGACGAACTACCAGATGAATGTTTGCTCTCCAAAGTGGACCCTGATCAATACAGGGCAAATTAATTAACCAGCTAGTTCTTTTAAACAATCATTAAACGTTGGAAGCATTTATCGATATAGTTAACGTTCGTGGCCTAATAACAAACTTTTTTAACTCAAACATAAACAATTTACTCATAAGTAGGTATATTTTTTTGGTCTCGTGTTTTAACTGACATTGTTTATCTAGTACATTCTAAGTCTATGACTAAATCTTGATTATTCGAAAGCTAAAAATCCACAATATAAACTATTTAAAAAGAAAGAAAGCATTATAAACTTATTTTTGAGACACGTTGGCTTGTAGAATTCAATATTTTACTTCCATGTGTCAGTGAGAAAATTTGAATTTATAACAGTCGTCAATGGCGTAGCTATTTTGATATCGTTAAAATTTATTGCAATTTAATAATAAGTTTAATTCAATGTGAGACTGTTAGCTTTTTGGACAATTACCAACTCGAAATTATAGTACAAGATTTCCAAAAAACTAAAGTAACTATAGCAAATATATGAAATTAGTTTAATTGATACGTTCCTACATGTGGGATTGTACGTGCAAGTGCTGCGTTGTATACAGTAACATTATCGAAAATTCACTTTTTCAAAAAGTTGTAGTCTATTTGTACATGGTGTTATGACCATCTGAATCATAAGTAAAACAGTTGATCCTTCTTCAAATAAAAATCATGACTATTAATTCCTATCAACAGCTATGTGCTAGAAATCAGCTTAATTCTATTTCAAATCATAAAAAATGTGTTCGTTCTTCGGCTGGAAGCGCCAATAAAGGCGATTTTACGACTGGACGAAAACCCTTCACTGACCAGTCAGAGTCCAAAAGAAGTATAATGTCTCCATACCTAAACGGTGAAAAAGTACAAGTAATTTCACGGGTTGAGAGAGTAATACGTAAGAAAAGGAATAAATTTGTGTCATCGTTTCCTTTAGCTGTTAATATTTATAAAGCTAATTCTGACGAGTTTAAGACGCCGAAGAAAAAAAGCAAGAAAATGAAAAAATCTGTGTTAACTTTACCAACAAAACCAGCTCCTTTACCTCAGACATGCACTGTTAGTGATATGAATGAGTCTGAATATTTTAGCCCTACGATAGGTGAAAAAACTTCGAGGCCTGCCAAGAGAAAGAAATTTAAGACTAATAGAAAATGTCGAAACCAAAGCAAAGGTGTTGATTTTTTTGATAGAGATGCACACCATGACTTAGATTGTAGCTCAACAGATTTATTTCAAAATTTTACTGGAATTGATGACAGACATTCGAGAAAACAAAAGGATAAAGCTATCAGCAAATGTAACGTTAAGGCTCACGATGTTTGGAGTATGCTACGTAATATGAACAGGTTTCAGTTTCAGCCATCGCCACCACATTCGGAGGATAGTGTAGAACCGCTGAAAAAAACATGTAATAAACGAAGAGGTCTTTCAAAAGATACAAGGTGAATATAATCGTTCTTTAGTATATTTAGCATATTTTGTAAGCTGGAGCTTGAAGCTGTACTTTGACGCTAATTAAGGTGAAAACAAAAAAATATATGAACATACAACTAACTAACTAAGGGCTACATTATTACTTATTTTTCTACCATTTATTTCTTGCCATAACTACTAAAAAAGCAAATAAAGGTCTATCTAATAAGGTATTGGAACTTATGTTTTAATGATTTCCTGAAGGGCACTATACACACAAAAATTTAAGTGTTGGAAGTTCGTATATATATATATATATATATACTTATAATTAATGGCTGTATGCAAAAGTTGATTATAATAACAATTAGTTTAAATTTTGTACAAAAAAAAACAACCTGTACTTAGTCTTTATTTCTGTAGATTATTCTGCTGCCTATCACAACATAGGATCTGATATATTTTACCCACCTTGTATATTATCATGACGTGTTACCGCATTCAGGCAGTTATTGTAAATGTTTTTTTTTTCTTTTAGATTGATTGAATCTTGCCAAACTGAAGAGTTTGCATACATATCGAGTTATGGGATTGAAAACAGCAGCTACTCACAATCTAGTTGTGACCGTGTTACCGTAATTGACAACCAAGACAAAATGAGCCTTTCTCAAGACTTTTTTGAATCAATAACGAATAACGATTCGGAACCTGATGCACTAAAACCAAAAATTCATAATAAAAAGAAGATACGGAAAACAGAACATTTAAAAGATGATACTAAAGTTATAGATAAAAAAGGAAATATAAAAGATATTAAGCAATATGTAATCACAGCAAATAATTTGAATTCTACTTCTTACGAAATAGACAAACATGGGCAAAGAATTAAATCGAATACTAAATCTAATAAGAATTACCAAAGCAATCAAAAACTTAACAATTCTTCAAAAAAAATAAGTTTAGTAAATCAAAAACAATCGATTCCCTTAGAATGCACACGAGACATAAATAATTTGCAAGACCGTCGAAAAATTAGTGAACCCGAAAAGAATTGGAAATGTATAGATGATAGCGTTATTGGCGATCACAATAGTACTGATACTGATAGTGGACATCAAAGTATCAGTAACAAAACCAGTGGAAACAAAAAAGGTAAAAAATATGAACATTATGTAGAAAATAGATTTTTTGTTATGTTGCGTCGGCTGCAAATAGAATAATCTAAAATAGAACCTTCGTGCCGTATCTCCTAAGAGATAGGCAGAATAATCTAATCTAACAATATATATTACAAGAGTATATCGTAAGTGCAATCAGTCAGGCTAGCTGGCACAATTCTGCAGCATGCTCAACATCAGGGCTCGCCTTGTTCATGTTTCAAAAGTCAAAGCAAGGTAGTGAAACAAAACCCAGCCTCAGGATGGCAAAATTCATTAAAATCTTTAGTGTTTGAGATATCATATAATTTTAGACATTAGAAAACCCGTCTGAATATTTGTCTTTTTGTACTCTATTAAAAAATACTAAAATAACCTGTTATTTTAGGTGATAAAATAGAAACATCGTTACGAAAACCCGAAAATGAATCTAGGAAAGAAGTGAATGGTATAACGAGAGTTTTATTAAATAAAGAACCTACTGAAACACTTCCTCAATCAAGAATCTCAAAGATAAGTACACTTGTGACAGCATTGCCAACATTTAGAACACCAAAATTAACACAAGCCGACATAAAAAGACGAATAGCTAATATAAAATTCCCTCTAGTTATCTTGGGAAAAGACCAGTTAAGTTCGTTAATGTGTATTCCAAACTTCGAGCCTCCACAATTTTCAGGACTAGAAAAACACATATGGCCATTTATGGTAAACTGGGTAAATGATGGGCATAAAAATAAAAGTGAAAGTTTTGAAGATACAATTAACAATAACGGTAACCGAAAATGGTTTAGCATTCGAAATCATTCCAACAACTTGAATTCAGATTTAAAATCGAAAGATGTAAAAGTTTCCACTAAGCCCGTATGTATTAGTAAAGATTCTGCGAAAGAAAATTTACGAACTAAAACTAAATCGACAAGACTGAAAGAAAAAATGTTGTCATTTATATCTGGTAAGAACATGTCACATAACGTACACAAAAAAGCGTTGAGTGGTGTCCAAAGTGATAGAAAACTTAAGATTCATCAGTCAAATATGAGCACACAAACAGAGATATCTAAAAATGAGTCGGAGACGTCAAAAAATCAAAAAAATGTTACGTTGAAATATCAATGGGGTAAAGGAAAATGGGCTAGTGATTTTATAGAAAACGTTATGAAAAAAATTAAAAGTGGAGACTATTATACTCAAGAATTAAAAGACAAACACAAATGTGGTTCGTATAAAACATATTTTCAGGTAGCTGTGTATAAAGCGTAAGTTAGTATTCAGTAGCTGAAATTGTATTTCTACGTCTTACATTCTATTGCAGATCGTTTATCTTGATTGCCACAGGCTACTCTCTATTTGTAAAAGTGTAAATTTAAATTTTGTAACTTAATATATTTGTTACAGAGTTTAAAGAAGATTCTACTCAAACAGACTTAAAATCATATGAAGATTCTGCTAGTGCCGTCATACCTAAAGTTTTTATTGAAATTAAAAAAGATCTGCCTATAAATATTCCAGGATTCGACGACGCCATCCCTGAATTGGAAATAGAAACATTTAATAAAGATCATATTGCAGTTAAACATTGTGTTACTAACGTTGTAGTGAAATTTGATATTATCGTCCCATGGAATAGTCGTAAGGGTATCATCAAACATACACGATCAATATCTTACCTTCCTGTAACTGAGAATTACACAAAAATAATTAAGTATAATAATACAATACTAAATACTGTATTACCTGCTGAACTGTGCACTATTTTGCCTAAGGTGATGCGTAACATGATTGACTACAGCAAAAGATTAGAACTTCCGGAATCAAATAATGATATAATAAACTCTCAATTAAATCCAATGTCTGGAGCAGCACATTTCAAGAGTTTCAATAATTTTTCACCGTCTATAAATTTCAAACCAATCATAAAATTTGGAAATAAAGGCTTGTCTGGGAAAAAGCAAATCACTTCTATCAATGTGCAAGAAATGTGTAAAAATAATATGAATAGATTTTTAATTCATGATTTCGTATCAAGTTTTAAAATAAATGTCGATACAAAACTAATTTTCAATAGCACAGTTTCCCCAGTAGCATATACTACTTCTTATTCAAAGAATAATATGCTACTTAAAAGGCAACTGACAGAAACAATAAACGAAGTAACAGATAGTATGCAAACATGCAAGGCAGTACAATTGTATTTGTTATCGAAAAAAGCTGTTGTTCCTGCTTACGGACGATTTACTTTTACGGATTTAATGGAAGAATTTAATTATTACATCGATGCAATAAATAAATGCTTATATGTTTATCGTATTAAAGTCATACTAACTTTGATTAATGTAAACTTAATAGGTTATGAAACAAAGAAGAATTCAAAAGAAACTAAAATGATTACTTACAACGTACAAATTGATTCATTTTTTAAGGCAAAACATCAACAAAAATCTAAAGATTTAAACTTAATTTATAACAGTACAAGTAATAAAACTTTATTAAAACGTAAAACCAAATCTGGTTTTGTAAGCAGTAGAAGCAGGAAAATAAATTATGTTAAACTCTACAGAAATTGCAAGTCCATGTCAAATTTACCACAAAGCAATTCCGTCACGTTATTAGATAAAATAACGGGAATAGATGACTTTTTTCAAGTTCTTGGACTTCCGAAATCTCTATCAAGTGTTTTAGATGGCCGTTCTGAGAAAAAGATCATCTCGTCATTGGCCGAGGTATTCTTTACTATTATTTCATCATCATTATGTCATCCTCACTTATTGTTACTCAAAATAGTGCCCTTTACACCTTCATCATGATTTAATTAAATTTATTTGAATATTGACAATGAACTACTTACATAAGGTCTGTTAATCTAAAACAGAAATATCTTGGTAAGTTTGTTACAGCATTTAAATAATTGAATAATAATAGAGGGAGACACAAATCGATGTAATATAAGTAAATGAATAAACGGATCAAATTTTCCAGATGAAAAATTGGATTTCCTCAATTACACCTAAACAAGCACTACTTGTCATGTTATTGTGTAACAAGAAGGACACAAATAATCTTGTGAGGTATCGGCCGATTTTACTACAGGGTATTTCGGTCAATAGAATCACCCGGGTCTCTGAACTTGACATGGAGATTGAAGTCATTGAAAGAGAAAACTTGAACAAGTTGTTTCAGGTAAAATTTGTATTATGTGGGTACAATGACATGGTTAACGTTTTATAGTTTTTTAACCTCGGTTTATAGTTTTTTAACGGATTCTTTTTTATCCAAATAGCGTTAAAAAATTTGTTAAACGAGGGGAAAGTTAGCATATTATGAATGATCTACAATATGGATACATATTGTGTGTTAGTGCATGCTATCAATTATCTTATAGTCAGTTCCAAACACAAATCGAAAAACGATTACTGATCTCAAAGTAGCATTTGACCGTATGTTTTCCGTATCGAACGAACTCAAAAGCGACATTTTTCGTACAAAACTACTTTAATGTTATAACTTGAATGTCAACACGTAAAATAACATGTAAAATTACACGCACACAAATAGAGCTGAGGCACAGGTGGCACAGCTAGTTCGTGCTTTTCCTTGTGTAATAGCGGCGCCACAAATTAATTAGCTGAATGAGTCGTAGTGGCTGGGATATTAATTGTTTTAGTTTATGACATTAAAAGGAAGTTTATTATAATAATATGTGTAGCGCATGAAATTAAGGGTAAGCAGATCTTTAATTCCTTTATGGAGCGCACATCACTGGTTACAGTGCGGGGGCCTTATTTCGTTCTTAATTCTGATTAGTAAGCAGACGTTTATTATAATATTACAATTAATCTTATCTGACATGTCTTGTCTGTAAACTCCCTCTATGTCCTTAAATCTTCATGTCTTACTAATTTTAGGTTTATAATAATTTCAGTAGATATCGTGTTTGGTGATTGATGAGTAAATATTTTCACACTTAAGTATATCAGATGATATGGATAGGAATACAGAAAAACGATAATAAGAATAATAACGATAATAGGATAATAGGTCAAAACTAAAATATATGTTATAAAATTATACATTTTTGCGATTTGAGAAATGTTGGTTGGACCTGATGCGTTAAAAGGTCAATGGCCGTTTTTCATCCAGGCTGCTTATTATGTATCTCAGTTGCCAACTCAAAGTGGATGAGCGTACATCAAATAGCTGTCAAAAGACGTGTTTTATATTTGCTATCTCCAGTGACCAACAGAAATTCAATAGAGACAGCAAACACAAATGACGTCATTTGATGTACACTTTTGCAGTTTGAGTTGGCAACTGAGATACATAATCACCCACCCCCTGTACTGAAGTAAATACTATACGCTAAAGGAAGTAGGTAGGTACCTATTTGATACGATAGGTTTGACCACATTACCGTAGTTTGACGGCAGTGCCGGCCCCGTTTTTTAAATAAACAAAAATTATGAGACGCGATTATTACTGATGGTTTAAACATAATCAATTTACGTATAAGTAGAAGCCACATTATAAAAGCCACTTTTTTAGTTTATTAGTACATTAACATTGGATAATATGTATATGATAGTTTTCACGAAAATGACTCCTACCGATTCTCAAGGTTGTTTCGTGAAATAACAACTATGAGGAAACTCAAGTTATATTTGTTTTTTTTTTGTGCAGTGTGAGGGCATTTCCTACTTACCGGCTTCCTTAGAAAATCAGGACAATCTCTACGAAGAACTATATTGGATTGCGAAAACTACAGTATGTTTCATTTTATTTTTCTTATTTTCTTGCATTTGATTCCACCACCATACAGTCAATCAAAAGTGTATTTCAAATTCTATCGCCCGTCTGTCCGTCGATCCGTGATAAGAGCCACTCGATACATATACAATGTACATACTTACTTCATCTTCACGCCAAGTGACTTACGTGGTTGGCAGAGAGTATTGTGTGCCAATTGCAATGATTTCAATAGGCCTGCTTAACCTCCTCCAAATTTATTACCCTTCCACTTGCTAATTGCTATGTACATGGGGCACACTAAAAGTTTGACACTTCTAGCTAATCGGAACTAGGTATTTGAATTTCGAATGTATTTTTAAAACGTTACAACTTTCTTATAAAAATGGTTCGATCGCATGAAAAAATGTTTTGGTCACAACATAAGTATACGTATAATAAGGCTGAAACGTTTTAAAATATAACATTCCAAATTCAAGTAGTTCCGATTAGCTAGAAGTGCCAAACTTTTAGTTTGCCCCATGTTCATATGTAGGTATATTATAAAGTTTAGGGTTATCAAAACGGCAATCATTGCTTTGTTGACGCAAACATTATAACATCACGGCTAATTTAATCAGTACCAGTAGGGTTACTTTTAAAGCTCGATTCATGGAATATTGGAAATTGAAATTGAGTGTGTCATTTTAGGTATTCTTGAACACATTATTGGCGAATTATTAACATTTGGTTAATAGATATTAAAAACAATTAGTTAGTAACAATTAGAAACAATAAATTATTTTATCGGATGCGTTGATTTTTTTAAATTAATGTTATAATGTGACTGAGTGTATTGTACTCTTTTCAAATAATACCCAAAATGACATATACGAATTCAATTTCCAATTTGCATGATACCGAGATTCAAGAGTAACCCTTCTGGACTGGAATTTCAAATATTAACGTTCGCGCTGTAATACAATGTGATAAATTAGTAAAAAGTGCTTGACACCAATAATGCTAGAAATACCTTGTCAGCCTGATGATTGATTGTTAAGCTCTTTATGTAAGTCTGCTGCCTATTCTACTCTACAAACCGGAATAAGACAAAAAAGATACGAAGGAAGTACTGATCCGGGCGTGTGAAGAGAGATTAAATGTATATTAATTGACTGATCTAGATTCTAGTAGAATAATGAATCTCCGGGGCGAAATCCGGGTGTTGAGTAGAATAGATCATTTGCCTCGCTGTCTGACAGCTCGTAAGGGGCGAAGGTTAAATGGGTAATTACTAACAAGACTAGAGGTAAGTAGAGAGAGAAAGAGAGAGAGAACACGAGCGCTGTGCAGCAACTGGTCTCGGTAGGTATTCGCCGCCTATTTCTGGCATCATAATGACTGTCACTTTCCAGTCGTGAGGGTACTTGAAATAAGTCTGTCATCCCATTCACAAAGCTGCGATGCAGCTATTAAATCGATGGTTTCTATAGGACACGCTTGCATCTTACCGTCAGAACAGCCGTTGCTTTTTCTCTATTCTTCCCTTTTTACAAGCTTTTGTGTGGCTTGTGGTATCCCTCACCAAGATATGATATATTTTTATTAGGTTGTGTTTGTTAGTTATTAGTTTTATCTAATATTACTACGTATCACATTGCAGGCTTCGGATTATCAAAAGCCTTTTGATGAGCAATCCGAGAGACTTCTGAAAAATTTATTGGAGAAAAGGAAAAAACTAAATCCATCATACCTTCGCGTGATGGCGCGATACGTCGGATTAGGTCTGTTGAAGTCCTTAAAGTGAACTGGAAGTTAGACTTGGGACCTCATTCAGACCAGCGGTTAATTGAATATAGTATAACGTTACAACATGGTCCTTTGGACATAACCTCTATAGAATAATAAAAAGGGAAGCGCGTTAAAAAACGTCACGTTTTAAAAAGACTGTCATGTGATTTCCAGTACTCAATTGTATAATTTTAACATCTGGAAAAAAATCGTGATAATGCGAAGAGGTCTCTGAATTAGACTCTTGTGAATGTTTTCAAACGTGTACTTAAATGTAAATTGTCCTGTGAAGTGCCTTTATAACTTATTTTAATTTTTGAATAAAGTTTTACATTTACATAATTTACTGAATTTTCTCTGTAGGTACTCTGCCCATAAAATTGGGTCATTAAAACTCAAACTTCGAACCCATGAAACAATATACCTAGGTACATCGAATGGGTCTGGTAGCCTATTCACGCCACCTTTCGAGTTTAATCGTTATCGACATTAAAAATTATGAATTATCTCTATAGTCAGACAAGATGCGAGATACTACGTACCTACTTTGGATGGAAAAAGTGATGTGTTATTTAGGTTTGAGATGATCATCGATTTAGGATGTACTAGATAAACAATGTCAGTTGAAACACGAGACCAAAAAATATACCTACGTGTGAGTAAGTTGTTTGTGAGTGAGTTAAAAGGGTTGTCCATAGGCCAGGTACGTTAAATATATCGATAAAATCGACAGTTTAATGTTTATTTAAAAGAACTAGCTAGTTAATTAATACGATCCGTATTGATTAGGGCCCACGTTGGCGAACGGACATTCGTTGCCCAATCCTTTGCACCCGAACATCACACGGACACAACAACTGGAAGAGGTATGTGGGTATATAATAATAATAGAGGTATGAGGTGGGTGAATTCATAGCTTTAACCGGGGCAAGTGGCTGCACATCACTACCACCAGTGATCTTTTTGATAATGAAAATTTGTGCTCTGTAAATTTATACTCGCCTCATATTAGCTTTTTGATAGAGAGGGCAACAGTTCTATGATTCTTCAACATCAGACTAGCAAGAGGAAAACAACAAATTTGATATATATAGGCTGTAGTTGTCTCGCCATCAGGAGCGCCAACTGCTTGTTTGCTACCTTGATAATGAAATAAAAAGCTTATTCTAAAAGTAAAGAAGATACATTAAAAATAAAAAAAATGTTACTTATTTTCCTTCAATTGATAACAAGCTTACATAGGGCATCTAGGGGCAGCGTTCAGAAAGCTCAAGGGTATCTTTTCCAAATTAGCGCAGAGCCTAAAGTCGAAAGTCTTCGACCAGTGTGTGAGAATGTGTTACCGGTGATGACATATGGAACTGATGTTGGCCGTTAAATGTGAGCCTCTTAAATAAGCTGAGTCGCTAAGCGTGCTATGGAGAGAGCTACGCCCGGTGTTTCTCTGCGAGATATGATCCGTAAACCGTAATTCGGTGATCCGCAAGAATGAGAGTAACTGACATAGTTCAGAGTCAGCAAGTTTAAGAGGCAATGGGCAGGCCACATTGCTCTCAGAACCAACAACCGCCGGGTAAGAAAGGTTCTCGAGTGGCGGCCCTGCACCGAAGGACATAGTGTTAGACGACCCAGTGGACTGATGATCTGGGGGTGATTATGTATCTCAGTTGCCAACTAAAACTGCAAAAGTGTACATCAAATGACGTCATTTGTGTTTGCTGTCTCTATCGTATTTCTGTTGGTCACTGGAGATAGCAAATATAAAACACGTCATTTGACAGCTATTTAAAGTGGATGAGCACTTTGAGTTGGCAACTGAGATACATAATAAGCACCCTGGTCAAAGTCGCGGGGAGTCGCTGGTTGCAAGCGGCTGGTGACCGTGACTTGTGGCGCTCTTTGGGGGAGGACTATGTTTAACAGTGGATATCCTCCGGCTGATGATGATTAGGTACATAAACAATTCCGCACCTTGAAATGGCCACATTTGTAAGAAAAGATTCTGAAGTAAATCCTGGCTTGAAATCTAGCCGTGCATATCATTTGCGTAATGTCACATGTATTAAAAATATAATTGGAGTCCATCCATCTCTGTTTAAAATTGTCTTACTAAAGAAATCCTTTTGAACCTATGTTTAGTTACGCTAGACAATTTACTATTTATTTAATATCTTGCGCAGGTTAATTGCAAAAAACTGACAAAACACATTTCTAAATATTCCCATAACAAAATCATATTTACATGTGAAACGTGTATTTATTTGGATGGTTTTGTAACGTCACACGTGCTTATAATACACAATACCAAACTTGTACGTAATTTTCCTTCTTTTTTAATCGTAAGTTTATTAAATAAATTTCCAAATTTCACAGTGAACCGGTATGACAGGGACGCTATGGGCTCTTATTCACGTAAATATTGATTATTGTCACGTCGGTACCTGACTCTCTCTTTTTCTTAAAGGCGATTTGTACCTGATAAGGGTTTCTCGCTCCCACGCTTTGTTGATTTTGTACATTCTATATCTACGAAGACGATTATGATATCTGTCTGTGGTGTCTGTCTAAATGAGTGGACCGATTTCGATTTTTTTTTTGTTTAATAGGTGACAATCAAGAAGGTTTAAATACCTGCATTACGGATAGGTTTTGTAACAGGTTTTTTTTTTGCTTAACTATTTCCTATTATGAACTTATTTACGAAACCTTCATTGCGGTAAACAAAAATAGGTGAACTTGTGTTAGAAAGTTCTAAAAATCGCGCAATGTGTAGTATATATTACCTACAACGTATTTAATCTAGGAATCTTATCTACTATTCTAGTCTATTTTTAACCCCCGTAAGAAATAGAGAAGCTTAAAAATAATAATAAAGAAGCTTGACATGTCTGTTTGTCTGGCTGTAGCATCACAAGTTTCGAACTGATGGAACGATTTCTATTTCTTTGTAAGAAAGCTGATGTGATTTAAATTTGGTTCAACATAATTATTTTGGGAATGTCTACCTTTGAGTTGTATAATATTTGGTATGCCGCCTTGTTTGTCGAGTGGCTAGCGTTCTCGTCTAACACACTGAACAAACGCGACGCTCAGGTACGATTCCCAATTTGTGTGATGAACATTTATGTCTGTATTTCCGGGTCTTTATTAAATTAATTCTGATATTTATTTAAGGTTCAAATACATAGAAATTTATTTGAATTGTTGACTAACACATATAACGGAAGCATATAATTTGCTTATTTTGGGGTTAGATTCAATTTGGCTAATATATCCAGGGATATATATTTACCTATTATTAAATTTCCGAAATAAAACATTATGTAGGTTAGTACTTCATAGGTACTTTCGTACTGTTCCACAAATACATTTGTTTTCCGAGCACTTTTTGTAGAGTTCAACCCTACAAAGTTGTGTTGATCCTGAAATTCTACTGGCAACCTTAACCTCTGGACCTGCATAGCAATATCAAGCAATCATTAGGCGGTACGAATAAGTAAAGCGGTGGAATACCCACCCGGCCAAACTGCTGTACAGCACTATCACTAGTAATTTTGCTTCATTTAAATCATTAATAAGACATGGCTTAAGATTTGACGTAGGAACGCAATCCAACATTTAATGAAAATCGTTTTTACTTGCTCAAAGCAGGGGTGAAATCTGATGGTCAAAACTATAACAAATAGAAACAGATGTGTCGTCAGACATGGCCGACATGTTAAATTTGCAACATTTGACATTTTGTGATATAGTGTTGGAGAAAGAACAAATATGTCGATACTCAAGAAACACAATGTTATCACTGGGCTATCATCTATTTTCTTTCAACGAGTCCTTAAGTACTTCGGTCACATTTCCCGGAAAGATAACGGCAATCTTGAAAAGCTATTTATCGCCGGGACGATTCAGGGGATGATGCTACGGGATCAAAACCCAGTGGGCTTAATTTCGGCCGAGACGCACCCATGAATGGAAAAGACCACTTGTATATAAATAATAGCAGCAAGCAAGACAATTTGTTGCAAGACTACAGACTACTACATTAACGTAGTTTAAAACTATTAAGACTAAGTACTCACGGCGCGGTTTTTACCCGCGCCCGCGGCGGTTACAGACCCGTAGGTTCTGTAGAATGTAGATTTATATGCAAAAAAAGTATGATCACATTTCACGACGCGTTTTACACCCGCAGCGCCCGCGGTTGTTTGCGGTTACCGCAGCAGCGGTCGCTCGCCCTTAGCATCCTGCGGGCGGGTTGCGACTGCACGCTCTGCCATCGCTTGAGGGGCGACCATTTTGTACTATTTCTACTGATTGTTATTTGACCGCAACCGCCGGCAACGCGATCATCAACCGCCAAGTTTGCGGGCGATAATTTCAACCGCGGCGGCTGCGGGACCGCAAAAATTACCGGTCTCGTGAGCTTTGCAATAAAATTGCAGAACCGCGACCGCCGCGGGAGCGGATAAATATGACACTGTGAGTTCTGTCTCTGATAGTACATACTACAATGAAAAACTGTGTAGATTTTACAATATTTTAATGATAAGTCTCATTTTTGAGGTGCGCTGGTGCTAGAGCTCTTGGAATCTCTAATTGAAGCTGAGCGCCTGCGTTTGATTTCTTCTTGACGACGCACCTGCAACGAAAAGTTGTATGAATATTCATACTTGAAGACTATGCTTTAAGGGTAGGTTTTGTAGTAACTAGGCAACGCCCGCAGTTTGCTATTTTTTAACCTCTGACTTTGTGTGTGTGTTTGTCTATCTGTGGCATCAACTTTATAGCGAATAGAGCAACTTCGATTTTTGGTTTGAAAAAGCTGACATGACTGAGGTTTTTTTAATTTTAGTGTCATGACAACAGAGCTTATGAAGCTTAGTTTTAATGTATAGTTATTTATCATATTTTATTAATTGAAAAAAGGAGTGTTACAAGTTTGACGTCTCTGTGTGTGTCTATCTATTGCATCATAATGGATGGATGTATTTTGATGTGGGTTTTTTGTTTGAAAGCTATGTTATCAAAATACTTCTTAGCTGAATTACATAATATAGGCTTTAATAATAAATAAATGTTGCTGATTTAATACCTTCGTTTATATTAATAATAAACCAAGGGGTAAGACACAGCACCTTACTCTGACAGCCCAGTATGATTTTTATAAATAAGTTATAAATATATGATACTGACTGTCCTAATTTTATAGGAGGCCTTTCTTTCACTTCAAGACTATAATTTCTGTACATATAGTTAATATCACGATGACCCTACTGCAGTTATAATGTTGCAAATTAACATATTAACAACATTAAAAAGCATTTGTGTTTTATTGATAACAAAAAAAAATCTTTTATCATTTTTTCATTAAGTTGTGTAATCACAAACTGAATAAATGATTTACCTACAATATAAATAAATATATTATGTTTATTGCTTGTATTGTTGTATCGCCTCTGTGGTCTTGCGGTCCGGGTGTTGGACTTGACTGCATGAGGTCCCAGGTTCGAATCCTGGGTCGACCAACAAAAAGAAAATTGGATTTTTCCAATTTTCTAATAAAAAAAATGTTGGTCGGGATTGGAAATGTGCCCGGTTGGAGATAGGCTTGCCACCTATCACATTGTGGGACTTAGTGTCTTTGGCTAGTTGTGGGTGCCTTGGTTGTACCTCTGCCTACCTCTTCGGTGATATGGGCATGATGATACTTTTTTTTGTATTGTTGACTGTGGGTGTTAATGAACAATACCAGAATAATTACAACTATTAATTAAACAAATACCCAAATTCAGTTAAAGACTAGGTCTGTTTCTGTCCACCTTAGCCTCATGGATGCCACATAATGTATATAAAACCCAAACAAACAACAAGGTAGTTATAAAATAACAGTTAAAATGAAACAGAGAACATTATAATCAACTAACCTTGGATTCCTTCTTCCTTTGAGCCAACAGCTTGGCATATTCAGCCTCAGATGCCTTGCGCTTGGCCAGGCGTTTCTTCTTGAGTGCCAGTCGGTGACGTCTGCGTTGCAGCACAACAGGTGTAACTAATCTCTGAATTTTAGGCGCCTGTAAAGACAGAATTAATTACATTTTAACTAGTACAACATACTATCACAATTTTTATTTTCCAAGTAGTAGATATGTGGTGGAATGCTATTGATATAAACAAAAACCTAGTATTCAGCAAATTACATTAACTTGCAGCTAGATAAAAACATTAAGGCCAGTTCACATGTAGCTTAGTGTTTAGTGTGAGTATAACACTGGTATGAACTTGAATTCTCTTTTACATACTAGTCAATAGTCTTGTAACATTTCTAGCAAATACACTACACTAAACACGTTCTGTGCAGTACTGGAGATGGAGATACTAATAACTTTGAAGATATAGTTAACACTCGCATTTAGTAGTAATCAAAATAAAAATAGGAGTTTACATCAATAATTAGAGTTACTTGTTTAGCTCACTGTAAAAGTAGACAGACATTCATGACTGAATCTTCTGCTCGGAGCTAATTTCTATACCCTGACTAGTTAGTTGTAAAGGTCAATACCAGACAACAATATATACAGTCAGGGAGATGAGTTTCTTCTTTAACATAATACAATTTACAGATCAACAAAAAACTTTTTCATTGACAGTGGACTTAAAACCTCATATGAATGTTGACCCCATCATTAGGTGGAACTTGACAAATGTTACGTTGCGACTTTAAATCGGATATTTCGCAAGCAATGGGTTATCTCTGACTACCAGTAGAGCTGCCTGTGAGTTGGTTGTCTTATAACATAAAAACCTCACTAATGAAAGCTTTTTTATGGCTAGATTTTTTCAAAATTTTAAACAAACCTTCCTCTATTTACATTGATAATTCCAGCATGGCGAAGTTCTTCTATACAATTGATACCAGGCTGACTAGGTAAGGTGAAACAATGTTTTTTTTGTGACATTGGAAGGCAAATATACAGATGGATTTCACAAATTCAGACCATCTATCATCATCACCATCATCAGAAAGGTGGTATTGGTGTTGCCAATCTGAGGCGGAGATACAAGTGGTCTGGATACAAAAGACCGCCGAGATACAAAAGTAAGTAACCGGCTACTTTGTCCTCCGAATCGGAACACGTCAACGGTAAGCACTGACGTTTACGCGACAGGAATAAGTAGAGGTTGTACCAATTTGGGCCAGTCACTGCGAAACTCGACCACCTGGTCAGATGTCATGGTGTCAGTGGCGGTGAGTCTATGGTAAGTTTTTTATGAGCTGCCTTACAGGAAGGCAGATGGATGGTATTTCGCATAGGAACCTGGACCAAAACAGGGCCATTTTTAACAGTATTTGTAAAAAAAACAATACTTGCCTTATACCTGGGTTTAGCATTCTCCTTGCCTTCTTTGGCAGGTAGAAGGCGTTTGACAACATAGCGGCGCACATCATCCTGCTTGGTCAAGTTGAAAAGTTTACGGATTTTGGATGCCCTCTTAGGTCCAAGACGACGTGGCACATTTCCATCGGTAAGTCCAGGGATTTCCTGTTAAATTTATATGTGTATTAGGCAATTGACTTTTATACCTTCATCATTTTTTTGGATTTTTTCACACCTTTCATTTTAAATGTTGCAAATTTTTAATAAAATTCAATAACACCAAAAAAAACAGACCTCACTGCATGCACAATCAAGTCACTGTTTTTTTTAATGTATTGTTATACAATACAGGACAGGCAAAGGTTTTCTAAAATTATGAAATAACATAACATATCTTTACTCCAAGACCCATACAGGGTAGGCAGAGAGTATCTAGTGCCAACCCTTTCCTACAAACACGCTGGTTTGTAAAACATGAATAAATAATAAAAGTATAAATCAACTTACTATATTGGTATTGCTTATTTACTTTCATAATTATTTATTACTACCAACTACTAATTTACACTTATATAAGAATTTCACTTGGACCATAAGGCTAATGTCGAGCAAGTTTGTGTCTCACCAGTAGCTAAAAGTTCACAAGTTTTAGAAATACCCACAATGGATTGCATTTTAAATAAAAATTACACTTTTAATATTACATAAAATCTCATATAAGAGATGTATATTTAAAATGAGAATAAAGTACATTAACCTTAGGTCACCTCTGTGGTCTAGCAGTCATGTTGGACTTGATTTCATGAGGTCCTAGGTTCAAATCCCGGGTCGGGCAACAAAAAGAAAATGTGGTTTTTCCAATTTTCAAATAAAAAAATCTTGCTCGGTATTGGATATGTGCCCGGTTGGCGAATAGATTTGCTACCTATCACATTGTGGGACTAAGTGTCTTCGGCTAGTCGCGGGTGCCCTGGTTGTGCCTTTGAACTGAAGTAGCATAGGACAATATTAAATTTTAGCTGTGTTTCTGCTTCAACATTTTTAAAAATGATCTTTTTGTCCCAAAAAATTACTAAAGGAAAAACATTTACACCCTCTTTGGTGCTTATATTACAATACTCCACATTTTAATGGTTAGTTTGTGTATGGTATAATGGAAGTCCACAACAAAATATATTGAAGCGGTTTATCCAGAAACCAATATATATTATACCCTGCCGCATATAATTACACAGATTTGAAGATCTGGGAAACAGTAAGAACAGGGAATTTTTACTTTATTAGCACATACTATTATTATATATGAGAATATTCCTATCACATTGTGGGACTTAGAATCTTTAGCTAGTTGTGGATGCATGACTTTTACCTCTGCCTAACTCTTCGAGGATTCACATAGTTACACCTATGGAATAACTGATATGACCTCTTCTCTTGTTGGTGAAATAATCCTGCTTATAAATGTGTAAGTTTTTAAGAATGGATGAATGTATGATGTTAGATGAATCTTTACAGGGATATAATTTTTACATCAGAATAACTCAATTCATAAATATAATTTAGCATGCAGGTGAAACTGTGAGTGGAATCTAGTCTAATAATATTCTTTCTTAGTTCTAGTAAAAGACTGAAGCAAAATTGTTAATCAAGAGGCTCATGATCCCAAAACCTGTTTGAAAATACATAATTAATATCTTAGGTGTATTTAACAATCAGGAAAGCAGTCTGGTTATTAGACTTTGCATAACATCATTTAAAAAAATTTTAATACATGCAGAAAGATAAAGTCAATTGTACCTGAGCTCCTTTGCGTACAATTACAAGAGCCAAGACAGATAAGTTTGCATCTACAATGCAACCACGGACAGATTTGCGTTTCCTCTCACCATCACGACGAGGTCTGTAGCAAGAGTGGCCTTTTGACATTAATAAACGGACACGACCTGAAAAATAAAGTCAAATTTAATATGATTTCCTTTTCAGAATAAATTATTAATACTGTTGGGGATATTAGCTAATTGCAACCCCTTTAAACACTTGCCCTATGTATTATACACCCATAGTAAGAATGTTAGGTTTTGTTTACATTTGAGACCCTCGCAGTCATAATGCTAGTGAAATGCAGTTATGTTTTAACATAAAAAATAGCATAACAACACAACTCACATGGAAAATGATATTGAGGTAATACTGGATATACCCCCACTGTACTGTGCATTGCTGGCCATAAATAACAGCAAGCACAACTACCGAGCTCAATACTCAATACTGAATGATCATGAATAAAAATTTTGACAAATAAATGCGAATTCTTTACATATTTAAACGACGACACTCAAATTGAAACGAAATTTATGATCGAGAAAATTGTTATTTTTCATCAATCACTTTATAAATAAATAAAATATTTTTGTCACTCTGGCTCGGAAAATGGAGACAGCTTTATGATATATAGTAAATGATACTTACTATTGGTGAGGACACCTTGTTTCATGGGGAAACCTTGCTTGTCATTTCCACCGGCGACACGGAGGATGTAACCCTTCCATTCATCCCCCAATTGGTCAGCCTCAACCTCAGCGCCCATACGCTTCTCATAGAATATACGAAGCTTATGCTCATCCACAACTTCAAATAATTTCTGGCATCCCGTCGCCGGGTATGAAACGTTTAACTAAAACACAAGTGAGGTTATAGTACACTAATAACCTAGGCATCAAAATATATTTATATAAATAAGTTGAAATGCTCGTGACAGCATTTCCCATTATTGATTATCACAATTAAAAATTAACACAGCACTAAAATTTAAGCATGAGTTTTCTTTTAATGTAGTTCGGTCGTGCACTTCAATCTAATTTTTTCAAAAAAATCACATTTGCTGTATAAAATCGATCCTGACGGATACAATCAGATATTTTAAAACTTTTACATTGATTGTTTATTTTTAAGGAAACTTTAATAATAAAATATTTAGAATCATTATTTTTACACCTTCATGACTGCAGCTAGCTCCTTCGAACGTCAGCCATGAAAAAGAACCACAGACAAGTGTCAAACTAGGTGCTGTCATTTCAAATGACAAATTTATAACTGTCAAAAATGGCAGTAAAGGATAGCGCATAGATTTAATACCTATGTACAAGATCAACAAAGCGTGGGAGAGAGAAGTCCTTATCAGGTACAAATTGCCTTAGAGGAACAGAGAGAGAGAGTCAGGTACCTATGTGCCAATATTTACGCGAGTAAGAGCTCATAGTGTTCCTGTCATAGTGCATCGCTGTGAATTTTGTGAATTATTTTCATAATCTTACTATTTAACTGGAATAAAATATAAAGGCAATTACGATGTCGTGTTCTGTAAGCGCTTGTGATGTTACAAAACGTTACAATCCTAATAAATACACATTTCATAGG
>NJDC01000896.1:71012-90421 GCA_002245475.1 Calephelis virginiensis | reverse complement strand
ACCAACAGAAATGTAGTAGAGATAGCAAACACAAATGACGTCATTTTATGTACACTTTTGCGGTTTGAGTTGGCAACTGAGATACATAATCACCCCCCTGGTCGGGGCGCATCGCATTGCAAAATACACTGCGGCGGGGTGTACCGCATCGCATCGACAGATTTTTGTTACTCAGAGGCAAATAGAATGGCAAAAAAAAACAGAGAGACGACTCGACGTCAAAATCGTCAAGTATGGAAAGTGGGGTCTCTAGGAGTTGACATACGAAACTTTAGCGTTTAATTAGTGCTCTATTCACAATGATGATATCGTGATGTTAGGTGACTGTCGGCTGAATCATGCGGCGCGGAATGTCTCACGGAAATCCGCCGTGGAGAATTCCGTGGCTCGGCATAGTAGCTGTTGCTCCTTACAAAATGTATGAAAGGTCATCCTTAATACTACCGCAGTATCTTGATGGTCTTGCCTATTCTAAAATAAAATAATAAGTCTGTGAAGGACAGCTTTGACTTCTCGTGTACTTTACAAACGTCTTGCGCCGTGTCTTAAAGTGGTATCTTTTTTTAATGGCTTTAATGTTGCGAACCTCGCGGTTTTTACAACTCCACCGGACTTTATGGGCTGAGCAGAGGGCTCAGCTCGAGGCATAATCATTATTAAGATGGATTGGACTGCTATGGGTTTGGGTGAGTAGCCGCTATTTCAAATTTCGTTTCATACGTATAACCCAGAGATTACAGATGCACGCATGTATGACCTATTTTGGACTTTTTATAAATTGTTAAATGTCACTTTGTTACGAAGAGACGGCTTAGTCATAGATAATACACTTATATTAGACAAACTTAGTACAAACTAAGCATCTGTGAACTAAGCTTTATTTGTGACTTGTGATATGTGCTGTCCGAAAGACATGTTACTTTCGAGGGTAGCTCCTAGGTATTTTGTTGATTTTTCCCAGGGGATTGTACTGTCGAACATTTTAGTGACATCCGGGTGACGACTGGGTCTCGTTCGTTCGTTTGGCCTGGCATGGCACCTCGACTAAAGAGCACCGCTGAGCTTTTGTCCGGACTATGTGGGCGTGCAACAGCCGGGGTACCTGGGTCGTGTAGACGGTGTACAAAAAGAAAAGAAAGAAAGAAAACATTTATTGACAGACTAAGTTACCACACATCATTAAAAAAAATAGAAATCTTGCCTAACTAAACATAAGCAACTTAAATAAAATAGTTTAAATAAAAAACTTCATAAAGTGATATTAAAAAACAGAGTGTGGTAACATGAGTCCATTAAGGAAAAGCTCAGTATTTATTGAGGCCCAATCCACCCCAATACTGGTTTTCAGCTTTCCTCGTCTGACAAATACAGTCAGCAGCATCTGGCACAACACGAACGTAATACAATTTGACTCAACTGTGTTTAAGCAAAGGTGAGAGTACCGAGCCCTGCAGAACTCCCACCTATAGAAACCTACTGTTCGAGAGAGTACCTTCTACACGAAATCTTGATTTGCGATTCGTCAAGAAGTCTCGTATGATCATCTAATGATGAATACTACTCTGTTTGGCACCCCATTCCGTAGAATTTACAGATTGGGCCGTTGTGCCAAATCTTGTTGAATGCTTTGGCCACATCGAAGAAGAGCTAATCCCTCATTTTGTAATTTTTTCATTCTGTAATTTTTGCGTGATTGATTAGATAGATGTCAAGATAGACCACCCCGTTGACATGTATAGTAGTCAACAATTTCAACTAGTTAATCGATTAGTCCATCGATAGTAGTAAATGGTATAATCTTGTCGGAGAAAAAAACGTCGACGACCCATCTTCAGCGAGGGCAGCCCGTGGTGAGCATTCAAGGACGGCCCTGCCAGTGCTCGCGCACGCAGAATGAGATAGTTTGGATACCCAACGGGTAAATCCGCCGGATTACCCACGATGGACCTACCTGTATGCTAGATACATGACACACACATACATGAAGCCCGGCAGACTTGCTCATTTCGTGTCTGCGACGTACAAGTCCGCCGGATTACCCGTGACTGTCCCAGTGGGTATGGGTATGTCTGTTAAGTTAAAAGACATACCCATACCCGCCCATAGTAGCGAAATCCGACCGACTTGCTCGCAGGTATATCTTTGTAGTAAATTCCCCGCTTACGTTGTCAAATGTAATCACCATCTCAGATGAAAAAATAGTATAAGGCCCGTCAAATACATTCAGAATTTTGTTAGGGAATTCTGTTTTGAAACATTTTGAACGCATTAAATGTATACAAATCGGAGAAACTGCATTATTCGTTTGGAATTTAAGTAGTACATATGGGCGAAAATATTGTTTCATGCCCATTACGAAATTTCAAAACGGGATTCCGTTAATAGTCCGTAAGACAGGCACTAATTGTCATTAATTATTTCTTCTCAGTCGATAATTCGTAAAATGCCTCAGAAAGTTGCATTATGAAGCGTTGTAAACGTCAGCTGCGGCTCCGAGGGTGGATTGAGTAGTGGTAGCTGCCCACGCATGTAATAAAAAAATTTAATCATTTAATCCCAATAAAAAAATATCAAATTAAAGTTAGACTAATATTTTGAAGAAATATAACTGTCAGCTAATTATAAAGTGGTGGATTATACGTCAGCTGGTCACACAAATATGAAAAAATATATATGTGTTCAGTGATTTCCTCCCAAACGAAAATTTATCAGATGATAGTTTATGTAATTTTTTTTAATAAATAAATAAGGCAGCTGGCTACATCTAGGTGGAATGTTCGTCAGCTGATGCACTGAAAGTGCATTTTTACGAGTTATCGACTGAGAGGAACTTGGTCGTGAACATCTGCCGCTGGCTCACGGACTAAAAGGAATTGTGTATGTGGTGTGCGGATTATTGAAAATTCTTTGATGCTTGGTGATGTGGTGCACAGACTAGCAAGAGAACTACGCCTAAGTGGTGTATAAAGAAAATTTCCTAAAATCCATAGGAGCTAGTCAAAAACATTTATATCCTAACTAAATGTATCAGCTGACGAGTTTTCCCCCAACATACTGCCAGCTGATTTATTTTATTACTTACAGGATCATGTCAACAATCAGCACAAACATTTTTTTCGGGAGGAAATGAATTACTTAAGGTTATTCAACATTACATTTAATGTGCAAACTGAAATATATAATTTTATGGCAATATTTCGATTAAATCAATTTGTTTTATTTGAACTTTACGATTCTTATGAATAGAAATAAATAAATATTTTGCTAAGTAAATAAATTAATTTATAATTTTTCTATATTTAAATTAATAATGTTTAAGATGTAATGTCAACAATCAGAAACAATCAAAAACAACAACAATATGCCCAAAACCGGTACAACTACTATAATACGAGTTACCAACGTAAGGGGCGATAGAGGAATATTTGAGGAGAGACAATGAATCAGCTTCATAATGCAACTTTCTGAGGCATTTTACGAGTTATCGACTGAGAGGAACTTGGTCGTGAATATCTGCCGCTGGCTCACGGACTAAAAGGAATTGTGTATGTGGTGTGCGGATTATTGAAAATTATTTGATGCTTGGTGATGTGGTGCACAGACTAGTAAGAGAACTACGTCTAAGTAGTGTATAAAGATAATTTCCTAAAATCCAGTCAAATGACAAATCACAATATTTGTCAATGTCATTGTCAATTTCCATGGCAATTGACATTAGTTTTGTCAATCGTCAATTATCATTCGATTCTTGTGATATTTTCAATTTTGGTCCATTTCATTTTCAGTTTTCAGGTTACAATAACTTTAAAATAGTTATAACAGTTTTTTATTTATTTAAATAATAATATTCTTACTTAAACCTCGTCAATAAACAACGTAAATGACCTTAAAGAAAGTTCGGAGCTGTAGTAAACAATCATTTGAGATACAAATTAAAAATCGGAAATAAAAAGAAGAAAGGTTTATTGTTGTTTACTGATCAGTGTTAAAAATTGAGAGTTAAAATTAAAGTTAAATAAAAAAGTAGCTAGTATTTTGAAGAAGATGAATGGCGAGGAACATAACATTTTGGCTCACAGACAACATGTTAAATATTTTACAAGATTTTTGAATGTTTTACCATCATCATTGTCATCGCATGACACCACAAGGTAATAAGTTTTTTGAATCAAAATATTAATGGATGTAGGTTCTTTAAATGGTAACATAGTATGGGTAAAAAGTTGTTTCAGAATCTTATGTTAGCTGAGGATAAGCAAATTCTACATCCAATTGATAGTTTTGAAAATATGGTTGTTGCTTATAAGATACTCTTATTATTACTTACTTTACTTTTTTGATACTTTTGTCTCTTTCTTTCATTAACTGCAAATTATGACAGCATGTTCTTCAAGGTTTCAATGTGATTAAAAACATACAAAAATAAGTAACTGGTTAAGAGGAATGAGGTTGACCACATGAAACAGAAAGTATCATTAACAAATTTATTAAAATTCTAATTTCACATTATGAATTTTGACACAATTTTTGGGTACCTAGCTCCTAAAAGCTTTTGCTTAGCAGATAATAATTTTTATATGCTTTAACGAATATCCAAGATCGTTTTTTGATTCCCATGCTTGAGATGCATTTTCAAAATTTCTTAAAAAGGAGTTTCCATTTCCGTACCTGCTTGTGGTATGAGTATTTATTACTGGTGTAGCACAAGCTGAAGACATTGGGATGCTATTATTTCATTAAAACTTTGTTGCAGAGTTACTATAGCATATTTCGCAGTGTCTGGATTAGATATTCTTGGGTCAATATCTACAATTTCATTGGAGTTGCGTTCGAGAATCATAGAATGGTTGTATCATCTGCAAGTTCATCCCAACAAAGAAAGTATGTATGACCTTCTTGTGTTTGTTATTAGAGAGAGATAGAAAGAAAAACTGTCATAAGCTTTAGAGTTAGAATTAAATATTGCCCATATTGCCCAAGAAGATAATAATGCATAGCCTACCTAAGGCTGCCTAATCTACTTTTAAAACCAGAACACACCTATGGTAAGCACTTACTTTATTGCAACAGTGAAAGGTAAAGTGCTGCAGCAAATCTAGGTAAGCTGTTACAGTTTTCTAAAAAGTTATGATCAGGTATATATTCACTTCACTCTTGCTACCCGACTAGTCTGTAAGTCACCATAACTATTAACCATTCCAATTTGAATGGCAAATTCATTGGTTTTCTAACTTTTTTAGAGTCAATAAGCTATCCATAATTACGATTGCGTTGGAAGGTCTATTAGTAACCCATAATCATTCTTTGATTATACTAGCTACTAACTGTGGTTCCGACTTAGACTGCACATTAGTATTCTTTAGCTCTCTTGTGGTAACTCATTAAGAAATCTGAGTAAGAAAAAGAAGAATATTTATACAAACTTAAAGACTTCATTTAACTCTGATAGGAAAGGAATTATCGAAAAATAAATTCTTCTGTATGTCTGTCTGACATTTGCTACATATCAACTGTTTATCTGTCCAATTTCACTATTATAGGTTAGGTAGTTTTTGAGATTTTGTCATAAATATTCGCTTATCCATTTTTAATGCATTGTATATGCATATTATTTATAAGATAAACTAATGTGTGTTGTTTATTGGAGTCTTAGTGATAATTTCTGTTCTATTCCTGGCTTTAAATTTTATTGTAAGGCTTCTTTTATAACCCACAATGTTTTTAAAAAAAATATATATATTCATCAAAATTAATTATTTGAAAAACATGTATTTTTTTGTATTTATACTTGCTAATTACCATAATTCCTTGAAATTGAAACTAAGGAGCCTCCTTTGTGGACATGATTTTAGTACAAAATAATTTGCCATTGTAGTCCTTTTTGAAAGAAAAGTAGCCTTAGTTTGGACATGGGTCTATAATATATATATCCTTAAAATTGGTGAAGACGTCATAGGCAAACAGACAGACTTTAGTCATTTATAATATTAGTGTGGATAGCAACTTTTATTTGTACCACTTATTTTCGTTTGGTGGATCCAATCGGAAGCTCTGATGCTAAGCCACTTGCGTAAATATGTTGACCATATACCTTAATCGTCAGACCGGAATATGATAATAAAAAGATGTATTGATTTTATGCTTACAAGAATAAGCAAGGCAGTGGTACCAGTTTGGGCGAGTGGACGTAAAACTATCGCCTAGTTGTAATTTTTGTGTTAGTGGCAAACAAACCGACGCTTGTCTCTTACGATCTGCTGGTATACATTTTTTGTCTATTTGTATAATAAGTGGACCAGCTCTATGTTGTTCCTGGGTTTATTAGATCGAATCTCTATCTACCATGTCTATTGCTAAGCGGTAAATCACAGAATATAGCAACCGCCTATATAAGAAAAAGAAGTACCTAGGTACTTGAAGAAATCTCAAAACTCGTTATTTGATCGTTTTTTTCTATGACATTCGAAATACGTAAATAAATCGCCTCTGTGATCTAGCGGTCCGGTGTTGGACTTGACTATGTAGGTAGGGTTTGACCTTCGGGTCGGGGAACAAAATGAATATTTGTTTTTTTCAACTATTTTGCCTGGGATTGGATAGTTTTATTACCTATCACATTGTGGGGCTCACACCCAGTTTGATTTATCTCTTTGTAAAAACTTTTTAACATGGGTTTGGCTAAGACTTCTAAACCAAATCGATCCGAACAGCTGTAGTGTAAATAGTGTGTTTTTGAAATAAATCGTAGATTTAAATTGATTGGCATTTCGGAAACTGGGAGTTAGTGTCTTCGGCTGGTCGTGGGAACCTCACCTAAATAAACTCTTTTAAGTTACCACAATGAAAAAGTCTTATGTTCTATAAGCTGGGACTGGCAGCCCTTTGTATTAAACATGTTGAAACTTGTTGGTCCGGGCTCCTTTGTAGAATAGACCATCTGCCTTCCTTGCTAGGCAGCTCGTAAAAGGCGAGCATAGGCTCACCGTCACTAACACCGTGAAATCTGACTAGGTGGTAGAGTTTAGCGGCGACTCGTCCGGATTGGTACCACCGCCTTACCTATTCCTGCCGTCATAACGCCATGACGTGTTCCGGGTCAGAGGGTAAGGTAGCCGGTAAACTTACTTTTGCTCGAGGCCTAACATCCCAGCCTCAGGTTAGCAATGCACCATTACCACCTTTGGTGTCTCTAGGCGGCGTGAATTCCTTAACATCAGGAAATCCGTCTGCTTGTTTTCCTTCCAATATCATAAAATATATATTTATATTATATCTTCACATTTATATCTAATGATAATAGGTAGTCAAAAAGCGGCGTATCTCATCGCTGTTTTATAAGTTACTAATAACTATTTCGTTCAGCTCCGTTCCACCCGTTCAGTGTATATGGGACCTTTTTAAACCTTTCGTGGACTTCAACAAATTATTAAAAAACAAAATTGGCTACATCGGTCGAGTCCTTCGGAAGTTATGCGCCTACGTACCTTTCGGCGATTATTTTTTTTAACTTAACCTCATGCAGTCAAGTCCTACACCCGGACCGCTAGACCACAGAGGCGATTATAAGTTTTTATAACTTATGGATAATATGATATGATAATAGATAAACATAATTACTTTGCCCGTGTCGTTCGGATGATCTTTAGTCATTGGCCGATTTATGTCAGTCAACAAACGAGCTCACGACTGTCCGGATGGTAAGAGACAGCCTAGGCCTATAGATACCATAGATGCGTCGCTGTCCTCTGGTCAGGATGTTAGGCCTATTGTCAACATTCACATCGACTACTCTACGCTCCGGGCCCGGAACATGACACTGTCTTGGCGGCAGGTAAGGAGGTGGATCTTTACCCGGGGCCAGTAGCTGCACTATGCCACTAGTGGTCTAGTATAAAGATATGATTCTAGGAGTTTTTTTCCGTATGGCCAACGACACCCCGTGCGATCAGGTCACACGTTGCGATCGAACTACCTAGTCCTAAAGAGGGATCAGGAGGCTAATAACCTTATGATGATATATTTCAGATGGGGACATGTCGGCGTGTGGTTTCCAAGGTTCCTCAACTGTAAACATGGAGTTCGATTCGAAGAACAGTCGATATAGATGTGGCCATCTAGCTATGACATATACCGGACTATGTATTTTGTTGGCCCTGAGTGACGATTTGTCTAGGGTGAATAGGAAAGCTTTAATTGAAGGTATTATATCAATTTTTAATCTATAAAAAATGTAGGAAGTTTTTTAATTTGATGTGTTAGGTACACACTTGTTTTTTTGTCAGAACACGCATGATATGTTACGCTGTGGTTCGAGGTTGATGATTCCTTTTTTACTGAATAAAGTATCAAGTACTAACGCGTGTTGAATTATGGATAGTAAAAAATAAACAAAAAGTATTTTCACGCCCTTATCAGAGGTAGGCAGAAGTACAGCCAGTTCACCTACGACTAGCCAAAGACAATAATACCCAGAATGTGATGGGTGGCGAGCCTATCGCCCACCGGGCACATATATCTAATCCCGGGTGACGCTATTAAAAAATTAAAAAAAAAAATTAAAATTTGTTTTTCAAAAAAACCGGTTTTCTATTGGTTACTCGACCCGAGGATCGAATTCGAGACGTCATGAAGTCAAGTCCAACATTTAGACCGCTAGACCACAGAGGCGATGAATTATGCTTAATAATTCGTATTTAATTGTTCGTTAAAATCTTCAATCTGTTATTGTAAAATTAGTGATTTAATCGCCTCTGGTCTAGCTCACTGGTCACTTGACTTCTTGAGGTTCTGGGTTGGATCCCCGGGGCGGGCGACGTAAAAATTAGGAAATGTTTTCAATTTTCTAATTAAAATAACGCTGCCCGGGATTGGATATGTATCTGGTTGGCGATAGGCTTGCCACCTATCACATTGTAGGACTTAGTGTCTTCGGCTAGTTGTAGTAGGTTTTGCCTCTGCCTACTCCTTCGGATATATGGACGAGAAAATAATTTTTTTTATTAATTACTGACACATTTTTTTTGACTGAATCTTATTTGTAGGTGTAAAGGCTCTTCAGACGGATGAGGGCAATTTCTCAGCAACGCTCTCGGGTTGCGAGTCGGATATGCGTTTCGTGTACTGCGCAGCGTGTATAAGTTACATCCTAAACGATTGGTCCGGGTTCGATATAAAAAGAGCCACAGATTATATCATTAAATCTATAGTGAGTACAGTTTTATTATTTTTAATACTAACGGTCGCACTCAGAGACGTAAATACGTCAATTATACTTTGATCTGTTAATAACCGACCAAAATCACTTTTTATTCAAAATGAGATTTTTCCTCGTTTTGATACGGGCACCTTTGCAGAATAGACCATTTACCTTCCTGCCAGGCAGCTCGTAAAAGGTAAGCATAGGCTTACCGTTACTAACACCGTGACATTTGACTAGGTGTAGAGTTTCGCAGCGACTCGCTCGGATGAGTACCACCGCCTTACCTAATCCTGCCGCCATATGTCGTTGACGTGTTTCGGTTCGGAGGATATGTAGCCGGTTAACTTAGCTTTGCATAACATTCCGGCCTCAGGTTGGCAACGCACCATTACCACATTTGATGTCTCTAGGCGGCGTGAATTTCTTACTATCAGGAAATCTGTCGGCTTGTTTGCCTTCCAATATCATAAAACTATATTTTTATTCTAAATAAGAATAAAATGTACCTACGTCTTTTAAACAGTGGCTGTTAACTTAAGCAAAAGGTGTAGACTTTGAGCATTACTTCTGGTGTAGATGACGTGACCAGGAAATCCATTTGTTAGCATTTAATTCTATATAAAATATAAAGTAGTATTTTCATAGTATGATAAAGTAAAGAAGGTAGCAATAAAGGTTTTATACTGCTACTGATAACAGCCGGTAGGATAGAGTAAGTTTATGACTATTTGTATGTAAATTAAATGATATGGTGTTTAATATCAACACTGTTAAAGGTTGTTTTTTATATCTAATATTTGCATAATGCAAATGGAATTGGTTCAGTACCTTGTCAATTATACTTAATAATGAGTTAAAGAACATAAGAATTAAAAAATGCATTATATTTTTGTTTTTTTGAAATTGATAACACATATTTTTCTATATGAATTTATGTTCATATTTTTAAACAATGTTACATAACCGCAACATTATATTATAAACATCTAATAAAACATATCTATATGTAAAATAAAAAAAGATATCTTTACCCCCGTATCCCCGAAAAAGTAGGCAGAGGCACAAACAAGCCACCAACGACTAGCCGAATACACTAAATCTCACAAAGTGATAGGTGGCAAGCTTTTCGCCAACAGGGCACATATCCAATCCCAGGCATCGTTATCTTTATTAGAACATTGAAAATACACATTTTATAATTTTTATTTGTTGCCTTATCCGGGAATCGAACCTGGGACCTCAAGAACTCAAGTTCGACGCCGGACCGCTAGACCACAAAGGCGATAACATGATTAAAATAACTTGTTTTATACTCATAGGATTTACGTGCTAATTAAAGTAATAAAAGACTAGGAAACATTCGTAGGAAACAATCATATTATTAATTACGTTATAATTTTATTATCTTATTTAATGAATTAAAGGCAGAGTTTAATTTATACGCGCTTAGTCAAACAAAATAAATTTATAATCTTATTTTTCATGTGAAGACTGCCTAAAAATTTTAATACATGTTTTTAGAGGACCTTATATGACGTATATGCATAGATACATATTATGTCAACTTTGCAGGGTTATGACTATGGAATAGCCCAATGCCCAGAATTAGAATCGCACGGTGGGACCACATACTGTGCTTTGGCCACCCTGAGCTTAACAAACCAGCTGGACCAGCTCTCAGAACACCAAGTGGAATACCTCAAACGGTGGCTCTTGTTTCGACAAATCGATGGCTTCCAAGGCAGACCCAATAAACCCGTCGACACGTGTTACAGCTTCTGGGTTGGAGCCTCCTTGAAGATTTTGGATGCTTTGCACCTATCCAGTTATCCTGAAAATAGGAACTACGTGTATGAGACTCAGGATATAGTTGTGGGTGGATTTTCAAAATGGCCGGATACGTGCACTGATCCAATGCATACGTATTTAGGGTTGGCAGGACTCAGTTTGATCGGCGAGAATGGTTTGCTCGAGTTGATGCCAACGTTGAATATAACAAAAAGGGCACATGAACATTTGAAGTCTTTACATGAAAAGTGGGCTAGGGAATCGTAGCTGTGTTAGTGTTCCGGTTCCAAAGCTGCCATACCAGTTTGCCTTTTTTAGGAATTGTATAATGTTGAAAAATATTGCTGTTCAGTCATATCATCACTACATACTATAAAACATAGTCGCTTCTTCTGTCCCTATGTCTCTTTGTATGTTTAAATCTTTATAGCAACGGATTCTTTTTAATAGATAGAGTGATAGAAGACGAAGGTTTATATGTATATTTTATACCTGTACGAAGCAGGGGCAGGCCGCTAGTTAAAATATATTAATGAGACAATGTTTTCGCAATTCTCTCGGATTGGTACCAGCGACTCACTTGTTTGGTCGTGTTATATCTATGCTCGTCATTTTTGTGTTCCGTGCTGGCAGGTAGGGTAGATTTTCACATACATGCATACATATCTTCACGCCAAGTCCCTTATGGGGTAGGCAGAGAGTGTCGAGTGCAAAACTTCATGGTCCTGACAAACCTGCCTTGCTTCCTCCTCATTAATTATCCTTTTCATACAAACACGCCGGTTTCGGAGACTCTTGCCACCACCCGAGCGATTTGATAGTGGAATATCAACCTAGGTAGATTTTCACACGTTGTTTAAAGTTGATTCAACTTATCAAAAACGTTTGTCCAATGTCCATTTGATCACATTAATTGGATGACTTCACCGAATATAGTAGCAACGCCGAAGTGTTAACAAAGATTTTTTCAGATATTTGAACTTCCTAAATAGTCCAAGTTGCAAATAAATAAATATGAATATGAGGTCCCGGGTTCGATTCCCGGGTCGGGCAACAAAACGAAAATGTGATTTTTCCAATTTTCTAATAGGAAAAATGTTAGTCGGGATTGGATTTCTGCCCGGTTGGCGATAGGCTTGCCACCTATCACATTGTGGGACTTAGTGTCTTCAGTTAGTCGTGGGTGCCCTGGTTGTGCGTCTACCTACCTCTTCGGGGATATAGGCGTGAAGATACTTAAAGTATGAAGCGAGTGTGAAGGGCGTCTGGCAAATAGTCTAATCGACAAGTTGAAAATGGTACAAAATAGAGATACTACTCTTAAAGATATGTGCAATAGCTTATTGAATCCGGAATGACGTCTAGAATTATGTGCCAAAAGTGTGTATTAGCACATAAAAATTTGCAAAAGTTATAAACAATTAAAGATGAAAAAAATGGCATTTCATTTTTCGCCAATATTTAATAAAATATTAATATTAAAACGAAATGCCTTTTTTCATCTTTAATTGTTTATAAGTTTTGCAATTTTTTATGTGCTAATACACACTTTTGGCACATTTTTCTAGGCGTCTTTCCGGATCCAATGAGCTATGGCACATAATTTTTAGAGTAGTATCTCTATTTTGTACCATTTTCAACTTATCGACTAGACTAAAATAAGTTTTACCAAATGTTGAACATGGAAATTGGACCAAGATATTTGACGAGTAGAATAACTACACTAAAATTCCGGTTATAAGACAGCAATGTGCCAGTGACATCTATAGTGTCTATAGGCGACGGTTGTCTTTGTTTCGGATGGTTCTTCATGGTCTTTGACTATCAGGAGAGCCGCCGCCATTTTTGCCCTCTCTTTAGTCATCCATATGAAAATTATGTTTTCGAGCGTATGTACATTTCTGTATCTCAAAAACGTGAAAGTCTAAAGGTAATTTTTATCAATAGGATCTTGTTAGTTTACTTTTGATAGCTCAGTAACACTCGCGCTAATGGTATTTAAAAAAAAAAACAAACAAAATTGCAGAGTGTGTCCGTTGAAATGTAAGGTTTGTTGTTTTTATCTATACCTTTGTTATTTGTTGATAAGGCAAAGAAGCAGGTAGTTTTTCTGATGGTTATAAATTGCCTAAGATACCAAAAATGTTAACGTGCGTTGTCACACTGAGGCTGGAATCTTATGCCTTGGGCTCATATAACAAAAAAACGTGTTAAAAGTGACTTAACGTAATATTTTTCAACATTTTATAATTACGGATGAAAGAAATATGTTGCTAATATATAAATGTTGGTACACAATGTGTCATTAATGTCTGGTGCTATTTATTTTGTCCTCGAAGAGTGTATTTGTCTTAAAATGTGATAAAAAGATAAGCCCAGTTTACAACAAACTTAATCATTTTCTTTTTTATTTGTTTCCCATTATACGTTTAAGAAAGAGAAAAAACAAACTATAATTGGGATTCTAACACGTCTTTAAAATAATGTAAAGAAGCCATTTTTTTAGCATGAATGTAAAGTGGGATCTTCTATAACCTGCCTTAGAAGTACCTGCCACTTTCTCTTATCATTACTTCATTTGATACAGCACCATGGGTTGTGGTTGCCAAATCTGAGATTTTCCGCCATTCCACTGTTCCTTGTTCCGGGTTGTCATCTGTTTTCGTCATTAGCTCCACTAATAAACTGCGGTAGAATGCTGCTAGCGCATAAGAGTCATTCCCCCTGAATTGCTTGGGGAATGTCTGCAGTCAATTGTTTGTTGAAGGCCTCGATATAATTCACCGTCCTCTTTCCGGCAAATCCTGCTTGCATCTCACCTGGAACGCAAACTCTGTCAACAACCATGTCATGTTGGCCTGACCCATCTTTGCGTATAGCCTCTATTGTAGCAGCTTCACAGTCTTAATCGTTTTTCCCTCACTTCTAAACTTCCCTGCGATTTCTGATCTAATTTTCCAAGGTGTCTTCATCTTCGTTATCGTTTGTAAGATCCCAAGATCCTCGTTAATGGTCCCAAATATAGCATGGTATACATTTGAACAGCTGAGACGTCATCCATTGCTGTTTCAATTTTCTAGGTGACATTTGAACAACCTTTGTAGATAAGCCAAATTCCCTTTCCTGCGAAATCCACAGATTCTGCTTCGAGTGGATCGACTCGGGGATACGAGCGTGAAAATGCTTATCCTATATTCATATTTTTGTTATAATATTCTATACATTTTGCCGGGCTTTATAAGACTGATTTTTCTGTAGTCATTGAACATATAGTATCCTTTAGATCCTACTAAACATGGTAGTACGAATTTTAACACATTATTTAACATGATTTCATTAACCTATTTATATTTTTACTGATGATTTTTGTAATTGTTTTCCGAGCTGCTTAACTTTTTATCACATTAGTTAATAATTGACAAACAACGATTTCATGTACATTAGTACAGGATTAGTGCTTCTAAGATTTTTACTTTTAATTTCACGTTCTTGGATATGGCTTCGATCTCCCTGAAAAGAGTTCGCATTACAACTCGTACTTGTAAACTGTACATTCAGCTTGAATGCGACCCCTCCCGCTGCAGCATCTCTTTGTTAAGCGATCTTTTTTCAACATATAAAAAATGATAAATTAATGAAAGATGAAAATGACGTTGTTGTTGATGATGATGATGACGTTGTTTATGTTTTGTTATTAACTTGGTAAATCATACGTCAGAAATGTTCTTTTATCATTGAGGTTGGTGAAAAAGTTTCAAGGCAAATTGAGATCATGTTTTGTAGTTTTATTGTATTTTAATAATTATAAATCAAAAACAGATACCTGATTATACCTTTCTTAGTAGTTAGTAGGGTTGACGGGTTTAAAAATAGCGGGTCAGAATATATTTTCGAATAATGTAAAATGGAAACAAAAGTTAGTTCAAAAATAGCTTTATGTTATTTGCTGTGTGTCCTAGCGTGTAAACTGAGTGGGAGGCGAATAGAAGCGACGCCATTTTAGGGTAGCAGTTATACAGTATACCAAACATCCAGACCGGTCATAGAACAGCAACGCACTTATAACGTCTATGGTGTGTATAGGCCGCCTTTGTCTCTTACCATCAGGAGAGCTGTGTGCTTGTTTGTCGTCTTATTACGTAAAAAAGAACATGATCGAATTTATACGTCGACTCTCATTCGGCCGGTTTCGGAGCACTTTTCGCAATCTTTCTTAATCTCCTTTAGAAAATGAGAGGTGTTATAAGTTTGACGTAACAGCCTATGTGTTTGTTTGCACGTGACGTTATACCCTCGGAACGGATGGAATGATTTCGATGCGGATTTTTTTGTTGGAAAACTGACGTCATAGTGATTTCTTAGTTCTCTGTGTTCTAGCGGTTCAGGTGTTGGACTTGACTGCATGAGGTCCTGGGTTCGAATCCCGGGTTGGGCAACAAAAAGAAAATTTGGTTTTTCCAATTTTCTAATAAAAAAAATTTCTAATAAAAAATGTGCCCGGTTGGCGATAGGCTTGCCACCTATCACATTGTGGGACTTGGTGTCTTCGGCTAGTCGTGGGTGCCCTGGTTGTGCCTCTGCCTATCCCTTCGAGGATATGGGCGTGAACATACTTAGTTACGTTACTTAACGGTTTTATCGAGGGTTATCGGAAATTTAAAATTTTATTTGCATTTATTCAATTCTTTAAGTGCGCGAGCTGATTGATATTGCCCTTTTGCAATTGTAGTTTCGTAAACCTTCCATAAATTACTGGGTTAAATTATAAGTTTTTTAAAGATCTATGGATGATACTCCTAAATCTATGATAGTCTATAGATGGATAGATTCACTGAAAAAAGGCCAGTGCAGTGTAATATGTCCTTGAACGTGAAATTAATGAGTCAAACAGTAGATATTTTTTGGGGCCAGTCAAAAATTACGTCATACAAATTATATAACTTATGACCCCTTCCTTCCCTATTGTTGCAACTTTAGAATCACTGATAAATGAAACAGTTTCAGCTGGGCCAAATTTTGTAGCTGTTATTTTTTCAAATAAATAAAAACTTTTTGTACATTAAATCAATTAAAAAACAAACATTACTCATTACATTTTTGAGTCGTTAATCTTTTGATTGTGCTGTAAGTCTAAAGTCAGACCGAGAAGAGATTAAAGTTATTTGTAGTAGTGAAATAATCATGATGGTCTAAATCTGGTGGTAAAACAACGCACTCCATTTTAGTATTGGCATAATTTTTGGCCAAGGCTGAGACAATGGCCGAAGAATCGATTGGAAAATCTGTGTCGATCGGACACTAATTAATTTTAATTTTTCCTTGTCATTTTGAATGACCCTCTCGCAATTAAACCTGTGACGTCATTTACGAATGACACCTATTGTGATCACGCATAGTGCCATTTTGGATTTATCAATGTCAATGTCAAATAGATAGGCGTTCAGAAATATTGCACAAATGTAAAATAAATTAATGTAGCATTAAAAATATATTAAATAAGTCCCGTACTTCGAACACGAAGATTTCGCACATTTGAATAAACAAGTTGTAATGAGCGATCTGTTATTTAACGCAAATTAATCGTAAGTGGATCTGTTTCGTTCTATTATATCGTTAGTGCATAAGTTTTATTTGTGATCAACATCGTCTTTTTTTAACCTACGTCACAAATGTCAAATTTTCGTTTGACAATTCTTACGTTGGTTCTTGACATGTAAAATAATTCAAGTGCCGTTATGACAAACGCGTTACACTGTCAGTTATTTTTTACATTTTTTTTAAATTTGTACCGATTACTACATAAAATTAAACACTCGTTGAACACATGTTTTACTAAACACTGCCTAAAATTGAATTCTCAATCAATAACATGCTGCTACGTGATCCACGTGTAACATATAATTGCTTGGATGTCAAATTTAGTTAGTGTTTAGTTCAACCGGCGTCTAATTTTTGTTTGTGGTAAAGCGGTTAATGATTAAAAATAAACTGTGTAAAAGGCAAGTCTGATTCCATTATTGATTATGAAATTCTTCATACCATTTTGTCAGGAGAGAACTTTTGAATTAAAATTTTTAAAACACTCGAAATCTTCATTTTAGAACAAGTCGTTGTTTTTATTATATATTATTAATGGAAAATATTATTTTACATAGTTTAAATTTATTTTAAGTTGCCTCTATCTCTTTATAAAAGTGAATGAAAGAGACGGATCACATTTGGTGATGCTAAAAGAGTTGACATTTGACGCCTTTAATTAACATAGACTAAAGTGCTCCAAAGATCAACCTGTGGGGCTAGAATGTACACTACATTCGTCTTGGCACGATCGCGTCGTTTCGCTTGGACGATGCGTCTTCTTTCAAAACGTCAACGTTTCCTCAAAAGCTAGAATAATCAAGACTTCAAGCGATGTCGTGTAGACGTTGAACAATAACCGAAATTGAATGGAAAAATTGAAGTTTGTCTCTATGGAAACGACGTAAAAATTGTCAAAGGCTTGCCGACAATTTTTTTTTAACATCAATTAGTCCTAGATTAAAGTTATTGTAGCAAAGAGTTTGTAAGTATCCTACTTCAAAAATCCAAATTTTTAAAAGACGAGATTGAACTTTATTGACAATTTTAAAATATTTTAAAAGATAACTTATCTTGCAGTTTTAGTTCGCAAAATTAAAGTAGCGATACATAATATTAAACATTTACCTTAAATACGTTTATATAAACTCCTGCAACATTGTATCACTACACTTATATTAATATCTTACAAAAGTTGCCAAACATATTTAAAAACATAGTTCAATAATTGAGAATACAAAATAACCAGTCCTTAAAAAATATTCCCGAACACAACAGAGTAACAAATAGAATGAAAAACATGAATTGGAAATTGTCAAAAGTTGTTTCTAGAAAATGGTAGAAAATAAAACCAAATTTTATAAACTTACATTCGAATCAAAACCTAATATAAATGTCAAGCAAAATCACCCTGATGGCAGAACCTAACGGCACACGGTTTTTATGCTCTAAAAGTTTGCCAGAATCAGACTCCTCTATAACATAATATGTTAGTTGACAATCCCAATAATCTGCGTAAATAAATAAATAGTGATGGTCCGGTCTGCATTGCAGAATAGACCATCTGCCTTCCTGCCAGGCAGCTCGTAAAAGCGAGCTTAGACTTACCGTCACTAACACCGTGACATCTGAACAGGTGGTAGAGTTTTGCAGCGACTCGTCCAGATTGGTACCTAACACTTTCTTGCCTATTCCCGCTGCCATAACGTTGCTTGCCGCTGTCGTGTTCCGGTTCGGAGGATAAGGTAGCCGGTAAACTTACTTTTGCTCGAGTCCTAATATCCCGGCCCCAGGTTGGCAACGCACCATTACCACTTTTGGTGTATCTAGGCGGCGTGAGTTTCTTACCATCAGGAAATCCGTCTACTTTTTTGCTTTCCAATATCAAAAAAATAAATTAACAAAATAAGTAGAAATTCGTTTTACTCAATATGGCAGAAAACTAGAGGATCAAAAAAAAACTATTCTTAATACAAAAAAATTAATAAGAAGAAAAAAGACAAGAAAGGAAAAAATAAACAAAAATGTAATCAAAACGAAATATTTAATAAATTACAATTACTTGAATAATAAATATGAAACTTAAAGGAAACGCGACTGATAATATGATTAGTTCTAGAAACGTGGCGTACAAGACGATCGCAAGCAAAACGAACGTTCGTTTCGTTTCCAAAACGAATTCGTCTCTCAAATCTTAGTTTCGGGCACATTATTCTACGAATTTCTAACAATGTCATTCATTCGCTAACGTTTCAAGACGTACTATCGTCTGTCGCCGAAATTACGTTTTGTTTGGCATGAATGTTCTACATTTTTTGAGTTTGACATTTCAATGCGGGCCAAAACGAAACGTTCGTGTCTAGACGACGGTGTTAATTCTAACCCCGCTGGTATTATAGCTTTTATAACACTGTGATACAGACTATAATATCAACAAAACTTTGACATATGTTTAGTTTGGTCAGTTTAGAATATATGTAATGACAGATGTAAAGTTAAGTGTCTGCTTAATTTGGAAAAACACACTAGTAACAATATAATTCTGATGAGCACCAACTAAATTTATTTTAGGTATATACAATATTTTTTTAATTAAAAAAAGAGATTGAACATTTTAGACGGATAATCCGGACATGTCAACTTGTGACTTTTTGATCAACGTTTCCCGAGGAATAGATTAAGTCAAGAGCAATATAATGTAAAAACTAATCTGACAGGGTTATACATGTTTTGTCTCTTTCTATTACTATCGTTGAAAGAAGATAGAAATAACTTAAAATAGGTTAATGTGATGTAAATCAGAATGGGCACGATTTCCTATGTTGTGTCCATCTAAGCATGTTTC
>NJDC01000896.1:47283-68336 GCA_002245475.1 Calephelis virginiensis | reverse complement strand
AACCTTATGTATTCCTGCCGCCATAACGACCAGTTTGGCGCAACTTTCATATAAAAAAAAAATAAGTTGCTATGTTTTTTATTCGCCCAAATCATATGACACTAGTTGCCTTATATCTGAATGCCTTTAGACCTACTTTCAAATTATACGGATTATATCTTTTCAAGTAAACTTCATACAAAATTCGAGTTTGCTATGTATCTATGGAAGTCCCGCCCTTATTACGTAGTATTTATATACTCTGATAACGACATTGTCGTGTTCGGGTCCGGAAGGTTGGGTAGGAGTTTTGGCGCCATCGAGAGAAAATATGGTCGAAGTTTTTTCATAATTATTGAATTTCGTGTTGATATTGAGTGAAATTAGTCAATTTTGGTGGCATTTTGTACAATTTTGTTCAGTGAAAGTGCACAAATGAAATAATCATGAAGAAATTAGCGTATCGTATATTTCCTCGTTGCCGCCAAATCTCATTACATGAGCTTGAGTAAACAGGCCACCGCTTTACCCAAAAGCCTGACATGACTTCCTGACAACTTATAACTGATGACTAATTAAAATTAATTGAAATTGATATAAAATTTGATACAAATTTCTACTTGACTAATGGCTAAATACTAACGTGAAGGCCAAAACCTAAAGAAAGAAAGAAAGGTTGGGTAACCGGTAGACTTGCACAATAGGTGTAAGGTCCCGATCGACGAAGACTGCAAAATGGATAAGAAAAAGTAGGACAGCGGATACGGATGATGATGATGAGAATGCTGTGTGCATTTTTACCTACCTACCAAATTACCTATTTTCACTTTAGAATTTCACGTAAGTAATTTCTCTAACGTAAGTTGTTTTTGGTTGTATGTGTATTTCACTTGTAATTGCAATATTTGTATCTTAATATACATAAGTTACGTGTCACGTTGTTTGTCCGCGATGGACTCCTAAATTACGTAACCAATATCAATCATCAAATTTGCACACCGTGTTCAGTTTGATCCAGCTTGAAAGATAGGATAGATAGCTTACATCTCAATTTATATAAAAAAAAGTATCTTCACGCCCATATCCCCGAAGAGGTAGGCAGAGGTACAACCAAGGCACCCGCGACTAGCCGAAGATACTAAGTCCCACAATGTGATAGGTGGCAAGCCTATCGCCAACCGGGCACATTTCCAATCCCAACGAACATTTTTTTTATTAGAAAATTAGAAAAATCCAATTTTCTTTTTGTTGGCGGACCCGGGATTCGAACCCGGGACGTCATGCAGTCAAGTCCAACACCCGGACCGCTAGACCACAGAGGCGATCCACACATCTCAATTTATGATGAAAAAAATTACCATCTGAGCGAAGCCGGAACAGGCAGCTAGTATAACATTGTTTATAAAAGGGTTTTCTTGGTTACCGTATTTTATCAATACTTAAATAGGTCGAGAACAATCATTGAACTACGAATAACTAAAAATATTTACAAACGAAATAATGGTTTATTGATATTGGAAACATTTTGAACCAATTTTGTACATATGTGTTTGGTAAGTAAGCACAGTAGCGTAGCTAGGCGTGGGCGAAGTGGGCCTCCGCCCACGGCCTCACATCTAAAGGGGCCTCGCACTACCTGATTTAAAATGTTTGTTTATTTTTAAATTAAATAAAAGCCTGAAAAATGTAGGGCTCTCTCTTCAGTATCAAAAATACAAACAAAACAACTACATCCTAAGTTAACGTGTTATAAATTTTCGCCTATTTTAGACTTAGGACTCAAGTGAGTGAGTGACTCGTTTTAGGAAAAGTTCATCTATGAAATGCTGGGGATTCCCCGATTTCTGTATAAGACTCGTTCTCTCGCTCACACCCATCATAAATCATAATTGCGTCATTTACGACTACACTACGATGCACTAGTGTCTTCGGCTAGCCCTGGTTGTTCCTCTGCCTATCTCTACCTAGGATACGGGAGGATAACTTTTACTGAGACATCATACCTAATACAAAAGGAACATTTCTTTAGTTATTTACTTACTTATATTAAATTGTTAATGAGATACAGATTTTTTTTGGAATGAATAATGTGTTGCCATCCTCGCGGTTTTTACAACTTCACCGGGCTTTGTAGTTTGTGGGCCGAGCAGAGTGCTCAGCCCGAGACATCATTATTTAGATCGTGTTTCCTACAAATCCAGCAATAAGGGCTGTCTCTCGGGAGACCGTACCTCGACTTGGTGCTGCGTTCTGGTTACTGGGATCCTGAGATACGGACTGTGATACGATCTATTTATGACGTTTCTTGACTATTACGTTTCTTGAATCTTTCTATGTAAACTATCTGTATTTTTGAGAAAAGGATTCAAAAGAAAATGTTCAATTAAGAAGCCGTAAATGAGCCTATTGAGTCTGCTAAAACTAGATTCAAAATAGATTTTTTTATTACAATGGTTGAGGCCGTTTTGGATTTTTATATGACATAAATATTTTAAAGACTGAAAATGAAGGAGCTTTTGAAGCATTTAGGTTTCGCACTTCAAGACGGAGAAAGTAAAGACATGCAATCATATGAACTTTATGAAAAATTACAACTTTAGTACCTAATCTACCAAACTCTATTAAAGACGCCAATCAGATGATTCAGTATATAGTAACAAATGACTCTCCTATCAATATCTCGTAGCGCTTATATTTTTTTCGCTACAAGTATAGTATGATGTCAAATCACGTTTGGTAAGACACTGCTGTATAATATAATAATATATGTATAAACAATTTTTGGGTAGCTTTTGGGAACGAATGCAAAGGGGGCCTCGCCGATGCGACGTTGCCCACTTAGATTTAAGTCCACGCTTTACCACTGAGTAAGCACTTACTGCTTTACAATTTCTTACAAGAGATTTTGTCAAAAGAAACAGGTACTAGGATACAAGTTCTGAATAGAGTATATCATCAGCCTCTCTGGCAGTCAGCTTGTAAGAGGCGAAACGGGTTGAAATACAGGTTATTTTTAGCAAGAAAACTAGTGTTAGAGTGGTATGCAACAACTTGCCCGGGTAGGGATCCACTGCCTTACCTATACCTGGCGCCTTAATGATTCTTTCATGTACGGAGGGTAGGATGGACGATAGGCCTTCCATCCCGGCCTCAAAAAAGATCAATATTATTGACGTACTCAATACACATTTTATGCAAATAATCAAGGAGTAAATTCGTATACAATTTTTTATCCCCTATTTCACCCACTTGGGGGTTGAATTTCGAAAACCCCTGAAATACTTAGGTCATTATTTTTACCGTACTCGATTCGTGTTACAGAAATAAATTTTTCATACAAACTTTTAACCCCTCTTTTATCCTCGTGGGGGTAGAAAACCCTTAGTGTGCGAAATTTCAAGCTTCTAGATTTAACCTGTGCCTTTATGCATCAGTCGCGTCACCTTTGATTTTATTTAGAATATTTTACACTTTCTGGTTAAGCTAGACATACTCGTACATTTTTTGAACTATTATTTAAAGGTTTTCCACCAATTACATTGTGGGACTACAGTACCTTCATACAAGGGGTGTTCTGGTTTTATCTCTGCCTAAATCTTCGGGGATAGGGGCGTGAAAATACTTTATATAATGTTTAGTAATTATATAATAATTGTTCAAACTTTTTTGTACACTATCCTTCTAACTAATAAAACTAATGCGCCTGTTGATCTGTTGTGTAACTTCATTTTTTGTTAACAAAAGTTAAGTTATACACCAGATCAACGAGCGTGTAGGTTTGATTAATAAGAGGGTAGGTATATTACATAGCATACAAAAGGTGATCTTAATCCGTTTAGCATTCTCTACCACCCTAAGGAAAAATGATAAAATTAGGTGTCGTGTAGATTTTGTCGCCTCTGTGGTCTAGCGGTCCAGGTGTTGGACTTGACTGCATGAGGTCCCGGGTTCGATTCCCGGGTCGGGCAAGAAAAAGAATATTTGGTTTTTCCAATTTCCTAATTAAAAAAGATGTTGCTCGGGATTGGATATGTTCCCGGTTGGCGATAGGCTTACCACCTATCACATTGTGGGACTTAATGTCTTCGGCTAGTCGTGGGTGCCCTTGTTGGGTCTCGGCCTACCTCTTCGGGGATATGGGCGTGAAGATACCTTAGTACCTATACACGTAAGAAGTGTAACTTATGTAAAACACCATTAATCGTGGAGCTTAGGTATCAGAAAAGAAATTTCTATTAAAAAAAATATATCATGCGTTGCGCGAGGTGCTTGCACAGATCGCGATATACCTACCTGCCGGCGAAACGAAAATTACGAAGAACGCAGTATGAAATTCGGAGATAACATTCAGTAATTTTTTGATATAGCGTAATGAATGTAAAAGAGAAACGGGACGGCAAATTTCTTTCATAAGTCGATAAAAAAGTTTCACTTCAATTAAACGCAAATCGAAACTTTGTACGTATTAACATATCAAGATATTCGTTTTAAATCACACTAATATTATAAGCTGGATCTATTTCAGTGATGAAAGTCATTAAAGAAAACAATATTTGCTTTAATTTAATCATTGTGAATTTCATTACTGCGAAACAGGGATCAAGTTTCGGTGTTTTCCAGGAATTATGGTTTTAATAACGTTTGGGTATAAACAGAATGTTCTTATACCCATTAATTAAACAAAATCGAAAAAGGACTATAAATCTAAATTATGAATAGGTAAACTCTACGTGGAATGGTATTGTTAATTGCTTATTTACTGAATTTGAGGCGACCGACTCAATCACTGACTCAAATTAGATACGAGTTATCTATACTAATATTATAAAGATGAAATGTTTGATTTTTTGTTTGTTTGTTTGAAGCAAAAAGGCTTCGAAACTACTGATTTCAAAAATTTTTCACCTTTAGAATACTACATTATTCCTGAGTGACATAGCCTTTGTGTAGAAGCCAAGTTACGCAGGCGAAGCTGCGTGAAACTGCTAGTATGTTATATGGATGATGTTTGACATTCTATTAAACATTTATCTAACAACCAATCAAAACAACAAATATACAAAAAATAAACCGAGTAAATGATAGTCTTTTCCTTTTTGGAGTCGGTTATTAAAAAAATATACCTCATTATCAAAATTTAGACGCCTGTTTAACTAAACACTGTATAAAATTAGCATCCAACGAATAACATGCTATACGTGGATGACGTGGCAACAAGCTATTGGTTGAGAATCCAATTTTAAACAGGTTTAGTAAAACATTTGTTTAACGAATGTTAAAAATTTGGTTTGTCTTATTGAGACCAAACTTAACAGTTTGAGGCTTACTTAACAGTAAGCCTCAAATCTTAACTAAATTTATCGTTACTTCTAATCATACTAAGACAACAGCGAGCACTGCAGGATTAGCTACCACTGTAACAATTTTTGAACAGACTTACTACATATTACAAAACATAAGTATAATCTTCTATTTAAAAATTACAGCCGCTCTCAATTCAATATATTCCCAAGTTATATATCAAAAGATAAAACTGAATAGCCTGCGCATTTTATACAGTGAAATATACAATGAGTGCCGACGTTTCAAAAGCACCATTCAACTGAACCCAGCACGTGAATCGAAATGCACCATTTGTAAGTCAGTCGAAAACACTTAAACCGCTAAATCGTTTCCACCTCGTTTTACCCGGCGTTTTGTAGGCGCTTCATTACTTATACCGGCAGTTTGGTTTTCAGATATCTACATTAGAGCCAGGCTCTGGGGAACTAAAGCTTAGAGTCGACTTACTGAAGTATTAGTTAGGTCTGTGCTATCTCCGCAGAACACTTGCATCCAAGATTTAGGTACGTTCTATGAAAGCTGGAGTTGAATGTATAGATTGGATATTATGATGCTAGTTGTTTTCCCCCGATTTCGTCAGCGAAGAAAAGTTACTTTAGATTCTAGGTAGATATGGTTAATTTCAACCCTATCGACCCCGTGTTGGTCCGGGCTCCTTTGCAGAATAGACCGTCTGCCATCCTGCCAAGTAGCTCGTAAAGGGCGATCATAGGCTCACCGTCACTAACACCGTGACATCTGACTAGATGTTAGATTTTTTCGAAATCTATTTACAAACGGACGATGTAGTTTTCACATCCCTAAGCTACAAGTAAGATATAACTTGTGACTAGGTTAATTTTCTCCTATTAATTTATATAAGGTAATAAGATTCCCTTCGATCGCAGCTGTACTGAAGGTTTCAAAGTTTTAACACAAACTTTTGAAGTCTTTGATTTATTGTTGTGTAATAAATGGTTGTTTTAAATTAATAAAGTTAGTAACATATCTCATGAACATATTTTCAGATCGTGGGTATTGAATTTTGCTGAATCCATATGTAATAACTCCTCCGAAACGGCTCGACCTATTTTTAACTCACTCAAAAAAGAGAAGATTATTAAATCGACTATATTTTTTGTATCATTGGTAAGTCATTATTTGGCCAATAAAAAATAAATTAAATAAATTTGGCCCATAAAACCAAACAAAATCTAAACGTAATGTAGGCAAGACCATCTTGATCACTTTCAAACAACATTCGCATCGTAGTCTGGCCATTCGTTTAGGAAACAGACATACACAGACACGCAAAACTTATGACAGCCCTCTCTTGGATCGGTGGTTAAAAATAGGTCAGATCGTTGATATCTTCCGTTATTTTATATCTACATATGTGAATACACTTGCACTGTTTCATTTAATATATTTTAAAAATATATAAAATAACAAAACTAGCCAACTGGTTTCACTTTTACAGCATCTTCAGGGCTATGTACTTGATATAAACTAATTTATTTAAAAAAAACCAAAAAAGAAAAGTTTGGCAGTTAATGTCGGTTAAAAAGCTAATAACACATACCTAATGGAGTTTTACTAAATGCTCAGGATAAAAACAATTCAGGTGATCTTCAGCCGAAGTAAATAGAAAGGTACAGTAGTACTATTTCAATTATGCGTTTCGTCTATATTCGTCAAGCTTCGGAAATCCGAATATATTTTAAAGATATCTATATAGAGTTATTATGACACAATTATTTATTTTGCTTATTTTTTTTTGAATGACTAACTTGTTGCTAATCTTACGATTTTTTACAACTTCACCGAACTTTGTGTGAGTTTGTTGTGTTCCGGTTTGGAGTTGGGAGAATAGCGTTTGCCGCAGTTATTGGGTCCGGAGGATCCGATAACACGTGGCGAGGTCTTCTATGATTGGAGGGAGCGTTCGCGACCGGTGTGTAGTCACATGCGGATGCTATCACCGGATTCGGGTGGGCAGCCGTTTTTTCAAAGTAACGCTCTGATAGTTCTTTGAAATGCTGCGCTTTAGTGGGTAAATCGAGGTCGCGATGTAGGTCCTCGTTGCGAACGTACCACGGGGCGCCCGTGGCAGTTCGCATGAACCTGTTCTGGACTACTTGAAGCTTATTGAGATGGGACGGGAACGTATGCGCGAAGGCTACGCTACCGTATGCTAAAATGGGTCTAACACAGGTTTTGTAAAGTGTCATTTTGTTACGAAGTGACATTTTACTATTTTTATTAATAAGATAATGGAGACGGCTAAGTACGAACTTAGCCTTGTTTGTGACGCGCGTAATATGCGGTTCGAACGATATATTTTTGTCTAGAGTGATCCCTAGGTATTTTGTTGATTTTTCCCAGGGGCTCGCTCTACCGAACAGTTTGATGGTGCCCGGGCTACGCCTGGGACTTAGCCGTTCGGGTGGGACACTTCGATTAAAGTACACCGCTGCACTTTTATCGGGGTTCACTTCTATACGCCACTTCCTGAACCAGTCGCCCAGGAGAGTGGCCGCTTTTCTAAGATTGCAGCCTATTTGTTTACCACGACGGAGGGTTGAATATAGAGCCGTGTCGTCCGCGAAGAGGGCTACGTGGACGCGCGGCGGTCGGGGTACGTCGTTCGTGTAGACTGTAGAGGGTGTATAGTATAGGTGAGAGCACCGAGCCCTGCGGCACTCCCGTCTCTAGGGGCCTACTGCTAGAGAGAGTACCTTCTACACGAAATCTGAATTTGCGATTCGACAAGTAGTCTCCTACGATGAGAACTAGTCTGTCTGGCACGCCCATTTCGTAGAGCTTCTAGATCAGGCCGTTGTGCCAGACCTTATCGAACGCCTTGGCCACATCGAAGAATATCGCTCCCGTGTATAAGGGTAGTCGTCTATTCAGGCCGTCTAGTATGTGCTCCGTGAGGCGGTGCACTTGATTTGTACATGAATGAGCTGCCCGGAAACCAAATTGCTCATCCATTAACAATTGTTTCTCGGCTACGAACGTCTGAAGTCGGACAAGTATAAGACGCTCGTATATTTTGCCGAGTGAATTGATAAGACTAACCGGGCGGTAACTACTCGCGAGGTTACGGGGTTTACCCGGTTTATGAATTCCGATGACGGTGGCTTCTTTCCACTCGTCAGGAAAGGCACTGCCTGCTAGTAATACATTGAAGATGTTTACTAGTAGGTATATGAGTGCGGTAGGAAAATATTTAATTACCCTGTTTGAAATACCGTCAGGCCCCGGGGCCTTTCTATTGTGAAGATCTTTGATAATATCTTTCACTTCGTCGTGGTCGGTGGGGTCATTTTGCTTTAATTTAGATTAGGTCAGCCAATTTCAAAATAAAAATATAAAGTGTAAAAAGAGTAAAAAGTGTAAAAAAGCGCATACATTAAATAGTAACGAAGGAACTAAACATTCAAAAGCGTATTTAACAAAACGTTGTAGAAAATTGAATTGTACCAGTATGTAGATTAAGCAATATCCATCCTTAGCTAATAGATTCCGTGACACCGTCTTCTGGCAATTTCACGTACGTGTGAACTGTCAGAACAAGGCTGTCTATGTTAATGTCTTTGTGAACTTGGAGGTGGCGACGAACGGAAGTACCTACAATCTCAATTAGACTGGTTAATAGTCTAATTGTTTCTTACAGAATTAGACGTGGAACGTCAGAATCTACACTGCGAAATTGTATATGACTGTAGGGTTCCTCTTGAAACTCGATTTCATGCAAATTGGAATCGGATATGTTATTTTAGGTACTCTTGAACACAATGGTAGCAAATTATTAAGATTTATCACTATATGGTATAAAATCAAGTTGCTTCCTTTATCCCTATCTCCTTTGTAAGCTTAAATCTTTAAAACTACGCAACGGATTTTGATGCGGTTTTTTTAAATAGATAAATTGATTGAAGATAAAGGTTTATATGTATATTTCATAACCGTGCGATGCCGTTGCGGGCCGCTACTTTAATAATAAACATGTTACATTATCGGATTTGTTGTTTTTTTGGAATCTTAATAATCCGCTAGTACAGTGTTCAAGAGTACCTACTTAAAATGACAAATCAGATTCTAATTACCAATCTGTATGAAATCGAGATTCAAATTGATCATTGCCAACGTATTTGTACATCGAAAATACGAAATAATTTTAGCGATATACATAACACAAAAATAAACTGGTACCAATCATTTCATTACCATTTCGGGATTTGATATATTTTTTTTAAACACAGCTAATGAGGTTTTCCGAGATTGCTAGAACTTTCGTCTATCTCAGCCTTTCCCAAAGTGGGCGATAACGCCCCCTTGTGGGCGCTGGAAGCCTAGAGGGGGGCGGTATAAATCTTGAAAAAAATGTTTTTTTTTAAACTAGGCGCAACAAAGGTTATTGTTATTGAGGTTATTGACAAGAAAAAAACGAGGGGAGGGGGCGCTACAAAACAACTGATTTTCAAAGTGGGCGTTACATGAAATAAGTTTGGGAACCTCTGGTCTATCTTAACGTTATTATTAATTATGTAGGCAATAGACATAAATGTAGTCATTAAGTACAACTTAAGAACTGTTAGAACATGACAAATTAATTTTCGACCACCTCGGAATCATGACCTATATTTCTAAACAAGAACCATCAAAATCGGTTCATTATTAGCCGAGAAATCGAGTAATAAACATTCAAAAAAGTCATGCAGTCTAACTGCACCCTTTTTATTTTTGGAGTTGGTAAATGATAATTGGGATTATAACCACAGGTCTGAACTCAATACATTTTGTAATTATCTAAAGTAATACCTACTAGACGAAGATGTTAAGCGTTGTGCACAATTTTACCATCTAGTGGCTACCCTACTCTCTAAAGTGGAACATGACAATAGCGAGCACTGAGGTTGTGGTAGCAATACCGATCCGGGTAGTCCAAAAACTTTACACAGCTGTACGTACTTAGTCTTTATTACGTAAGTAAAAAAAAAACTACAATCTGGAACATGACAATAGCGAGCACGGACGCTGTGGTAGCAGTTCTGATGCGGGTCAGTAGTGGAAAAACTTTAGATAGCTGTACGTACTTAGTCATTATGACGTAAATGACAAACCAGCCGACGTTCGACTCTTACGATCTGTTTCATATTACGCCTCTAACGAGCTATTTGGTAGGAATTACTAGATTTTTCATTTAACTGCTGAACTAATCAAGGTTAAAACATAAATGAAAAATGAAATTGAGATTTATTTGCTTACTTTTGTTAAATAAAGTACAATAAACAGTGGCATTCTATTTTTAATTTATAATTTCAATCGGCCTTTATGTATTTGCATTAATAAAAATGTACAATTCGTGTTTTTATGAAAAGTTGTGAAAATGAAAGAGATTTTAATTCGTCGTTAAGGTAAGCAGGTATTCTGAGCCTACGTGCAGCCGTAGACTTAAATGGGTGACGTAACCCTCTTCTTTATACTAAAACGTAGACACTCAAGAGATAGTACAGTTCGTAAGGATTTACCTTCATTTGATATCTACCTTCGTACTACATAATAATTTAAACTCCCGTTGAACACATGTTTTGTTGAACTCCCGTTGAACAAGCTGCCTCGTCATCCACAGAACCAATCGTCGTCAATTCGAGAAACTGCAGCTCTTGCTGAAGAGTGCAGTGCAGCGTTTAGTTACATAGTCGTCTGTTTTTTTTTGTTGCGAGACGGTTATTGGTCATCATGATATTATATGTCATTGTTTGCAGTTTGAGAATTATATTGACATAGTTGTGTAGACAGAATACGCTAAGTATAGTGTTGCATCCATCTTGTAACAAAGAAGCCGTTGATAAAACTTTTTTTTAATCCATTACGTAAAAGATTTTTCTTAGTAACCGACTCAAAAAGAGGAGGTTATCAATTCGATTGTGTTTTTTAATATGTTTATTACGTGGTATTGAGTTTTGGAAAAGAAGGTGGTCCTACCTGAGGTGGTTCCATATTAATTATATCGTATAATATATACTAGTAGGATATTGATAGAATTTAAGTGGGACTATTTCGGAATCATTAGTTGTTCGAAAAAAAATTATCAAATGGCAATGTGATACCAATTGAAATAATTGCAGTCGGTTATTTTTGCAGTTTTACTGCTATTTAATTTAACATTAATATGTGTAATTCTAATATTAATATTTAACTATAAATTAATCATAACTTGTCTGGACGTAATAATACATTTAAAATTTAAATATTATTTGTTACGCCAGATAATTCTTATACATACATACTTTGAGATGTCAGATAAAAGAATTACTTTCTCTTTTATCATCCAAACGCCGAGGAATGGAGAGTTTGTGGAATAATCACAAATTTAAAAAAAAATGTAACCCCCAACAAAACTTTCCCGTAAATTACAGCTAAGAACCACGTAGATCACGTCAGATTTCAAATAAAAAAACAACTGCGTTAAAATCACTTCATTCCTTTAGGAGCTGTGATACCACAGACATACACGCACGTGTGTTTATTAGAGAGAGAAAGACGTTAATGCTGTTCTAGACGTACAATGTACATGTATAAAATGTTATTCACAGTATTGTATAAAATGTTCACAGACCAAAGATAACTATTGTCTTGGAAAGTATTATAAGAGACAAATAGCAAATATGCTATATTATTTTTTTTAACTCAGCCAATTCGTTGGCCAACTCAACTGCTTCTATTGAGCAGTCTAGTAGTATTTTAATTCAAACTTTGGATGTTATCCCCAATAATTTAAATTAAGTTTGAAGACAATAGAGTCAACCTTTTGCAATATTCCAAATAATCACAGTTGCCAATTCGAAAATGTACCAAATTACATTACAAATAACTCTAAAACTTGTACTGAAATTAGTAAATCTTCTCAATTGAACTTAGTACACCAAAACATACGAGGTTTTTTGGGTAAAGAATTAGAGTTGGAGTTGTATATAAACTACAAAAATATTGATGTGTTATGTCTTATTGAACACTGCTTAAAACATTATCAATACATGTTCAGCTTCACGAATCACCAGATAGGTAGCTCATTTAATAGGAAAAATATCACCCATGGTGGTTCTTTTAAAATTATTAAGAATAATATTAAATTTAGGGAATGTAAGGTCATAGTGAATTTTTCTATTGAACGAGTTATTGAGATTGCTTGTATTGAGTATGGGCAGCTGGTTGTATTAAGTGTATTCAGGCCCCCGTGTGGTTCATATGAAGATTTTGAAAAAACAATGGAAGAGGTATTACTTAAGGTTTCAAATTCAATAAAGAATATTATCATTTGTGGAGACTTTAATATTAATATATTGGAAAAATCTTCGCTGTCTTGTAGATTACTCAATATGTTTAAATCATATAATTTACAAAATTTATTCTTGGAACCCACTAGATTAACGGCCACTAGTGCTACTTGCTTAGATAACATTTTTACAAATATATCACCAGTTAGCTGTTCAGTTATAAATGAATTAGATTCTGATCACTGTGGTCAATTAGCTATTTTTCCTATGAAAATTGAGAAGTCTCAAAAGAATTATATTGCTTTTAATACAATAAATTCTAGGGGATTAGAACACTTTCGGGATAATATATTAGAAAAATTGCCAAATCTTCCTTATAACGATGATCCAAATAAATTATTTAATTTGTTATTTAAATTAATTGACACCGAGCATAATAAAGTATTCGTACACAGGAAAAAATGAATAGAAAAACGGGCGTGTTTCAGTAAGTGGGCAACAACCGGTATATTAATAAGTAGAAAACGGTTTTGATTTCTATTATGAAAAATCATATAATCATAGCGTTGAATTTAAAAACTATGTTAAAGTATATTCAAAATTGTTTAAAAGAGTATGTTCCACTGCTAAGTCTATGTATTTGAAAAACGTTATTAAAAGATCCGACGACAAAATCAAGGCCACGTGGAATATTATAAATACGGAAACCGGTAAATGTCAAATTATTAATGACGGATTTGAATTAAATATAGATGGATTGAGGATGGAATGAGGATGTGAAAATAGCCAAAGAATAAAAAATTCTTCACATAAATTCCAATTGAAACCATTAAAATTCTTTGCTCATCTTCTATTATTTTCGAATCAATATTAAAGCAATCTGTAACAGCATGTATCAAAGCTTTCGAATTTACCTATGTCGATACGAAAGACGTAATTAAAGCTTTTAAGTCACTACAAACTAAGAAAACGTCAGACTTGTGGGGACATTCTGTTAAAACGATTGCGTCAATAATTTATGTTATTGCACCACATTTGGCCATTATATTTAACTGCTGCATATCGAATGGTGTATTTCCAGATCTAATGAAACAAAGCAAGGTAGTGCCTTTATTTAAATCGGATGAGACTTCTGACCCAACAAATTTTCGACCTATTTCAGTTTTGCCTACACTTAGTTTAATATTTGAAAAATTAATACTTAATTAGATGTTAAATCACTTCAGTGTTAACAAATTGTTACATAATAAACAGTTTGGATTTACCAAAGGTTGCTCAACCGTTGATGCAGGGGTGGAATTATTAAAAAACGTATTTGAAGCCTGGGAGAACTCGCATGATGCATTAAGTGTATTCTGCGATCTCTCTAAGGCTTTCAACTGTGTCCATCATGATACTTTGATCAGGAAATTACGCTATTACGGAATTAAGAACAAAGCTCTTGATGTCATGATCTCATACTTGAACAATAGAGTTCAGAGGGTCAAAATAAATGGTAAAACTTCTTCGAGTTCTGTGGTTACGATTGGGGTACCACAGGGCTCTATTATTGGTCCATTTCTATTTCTTGTATAGATAAATGACTTACCTTATTACATAAGGGATACCTACGATTTTGTTTTGTTTGCGGATGACACTTCAATTATATTTAAAGAGAAAAGGCAATTAGGTAAGTATGACGAAGTGAACAATGCTATATCTAAAGTTGTACATTGGTTCACAGTTAACATTCTTCTTTTAAATGGTAATCAGACGAAATATATTAGATTTTCAATGCCTAATGTTAGGCTAATAGATTCCAATGTACAACTAAATGGATCTAAACTGGATCTGGTTAAACCCACTATCTTTTTAGGCATCACAATTGATAATAAATTACAATGGGGCCCTCATATTGAGAAACTGGCAAATAGGCTTAGTTCAGCAGCATTTGCAGTAAAAAAAAATAACAACATTAACAGATGTTGAAACGGCCCGAATAGTATATTTTAGCTATTTTCATAGTTTAATGTCTAAAGGGATACTTCTTTGGGGAAATTCTGCACATATAAATACCATATTTACCATACTAGAGCTATTTATAATCTTAAAGTAAGGGATTCTATCCGAGAAAAATTCAAAGAAATAAATATTTTAACCTTCAGTTTTCAATACAATTATGAGAATTTAATGTATGTTAAAAAAAATCTATGCATGTTTACAAAAAAATTTGATGTTCACGACATTAATACGAGGAATAAAAATAATCTAGCCGTATACAAAACTCGTGTCCATAAAATTAGTAAATCCTTTTTGGGTCAATGTGTATGTTTCTACAATAAGTTGCCCATTGGTATTAGATATCTACCTTTAAATAAGTTTAAAAAATATATAAAAGCAAAACTATGTCAAAAAAGCTATTATATGGTCTCAGAGTATTTGGAAGATGAACATGCTTGGGGATAGAGTTTTCAATCGCCCACTAAAATTTGTAATGTGATTTGTTGTACCTTTTATTTAAGTTAAAGTAAGATTGTAATTTTTATTTTTAATCTAGTTTATATTGTAATTATTATTATTGAAAAAAGACAAGCCCGCTGAGTTTCTTTCGCCGGATCTTCTCAGTGTGTGGCCGCGATTCCAATCCGTTGGTAGTTTAAAAAAAATGTCGACGCACACAAATACCACTTGTATGGTTCAAGTGAATAAAGATTTTTCTGATTCTGATTCTGATTCTATTGTATTACGTTATCCAAACTAATAATACTGTTGGTCCGGGCTCCTTTGTTGAATAGACCATCTGCTTTCTTGTGCCAGGCAGCTCGTAAAAGGCGAGCATAGGCTTGCCGTCACTAACACCGTGACATCTGACTAGGTGGTAGAGTTTCGCAGTGACTCACCCGGATTCGTACCATCGCCTTACCTATTCCTGCCGCCATAACGTCATGACGTGTTCCGGTTCGGAGCGTAAGGTAGCCGGTAAACTTACTTTTGCTCGAGGCCTAGCATCCCAGCCTCTATTTGGCAACGCACCATTACCACTTTTGGTGTCGGCGGAAATTTCTTAATCCGTCTGCTTTTTTGCCTTCCAATGTCATAAAAAAAGTGCTGCTTCGAAACATAAAATTAAAGTATCTTCACGCCCATATCCCCGAAGAGGCAGAGGTACAACCAAGGCACCCACGAATAGCCGAAGATACTAAGTCCCACAATGTAATAGTTGGCAAGCATATCGCCAACCGGGCACATTTCCAATCCCGACCAACATTTTTTTTTAATTAGAAAATTGGAAAAATCCAATTTTCTTTATGTTTGCCGACCTGGGATTCGAACCCAGGACCTCATGCAGTCAAGTCCAACACCCGGACCTGCTGGACCACCGAGGCGACATCAATCTTAAAAAACAATAAAAAATAATTATAAAAGATGAATCGTCTATACATACATGTATAAAAGAAAGTCGTGATAGTTAAACCGAGTAGGCTGAAAATTGATGAAGCTTAGAACCGGGAGAAGGATATTGGGTACATTTTATCGCTTACAACAAAAACGACATTTTAATTTACGTACAAACTGAACGGGCGGAACGAAGTTCGCCGGAACAGCTAGTATTTAATAAAAAAATCAAACATTCTTTTTTTCACGCATGGAAATCGAATTATCGCTAGCAGTACGTTACTTAAAATTCATGTCATTAGATGCTACGTGCTGAACAATCCTCATAAAGTGAGGAAAAAGCATTTACGAGTCATCAGCACTTTCCATTCTTTGTCCGTCTCTAAGTAGACTCAAGTAAAAAGGTCTGTGATAAAACTAGTTACGGGTTGCTTTTTACCGGGAAGTTTACGAGGTCACTTTATTGCATCCGCGATGTGTGCCTTATTGTGACAGCATTGGTAATAAATATTAATTTTTATGTATCAACCAGCTATCACCCGTGACTTTGCATGCTCGCAATTTGTTTATTTAAAACCCATCTCCGTGTTAAGACTGTGTTTATGTCTGATTCGACGATTTTCTGACTAGCAACTTCATTGTATTTCGATGTGTAACATAATATTCTGCTTCGGCAAATTTAACTACAGTTCTCACGAGAACTGTTTGCAATATAGTTGATTGAAGAGTTTTTGACACATTTCTGGCGAAAGCGATAGTAAATCCATGATAAGTATCCGGTGAAATGTTAATTAAAGCTACTGAATGTAAATTTGGAAATATTCAAAGAAGAAGTCTACACAAATAGATAACATAAAATCTCTATTTCCCTTAGGTCTGATTTCATCGAAACATATTAAAAACTGAGTAGTAAAATTAAGTTCAATGTAAATTAGTAAAATAGTTTAGTAATAAATTGACAGAATTCAAACTCTTGACAATTGATTAAATGCGTTTTTACGTGGATTGCGTTTAAATTTGACTGTGAAATCCAGCCCCAAGGACTGATTAAATCGAGCATATTGAAAACCAAATTCAGTAAGACTAAGTTCAGTGTAAACGCGTTCAATTATCGGTTATGATTTCGTGCATAAGCTTCTATTAAAATTTAATTTGATAAAATTATTATTTCTTGAGTCTTCTACTTATTTACATATACTCACGCCAAGTCCCTTACGGGGTAGGCAGATAGTATCGAGTGCTAGACTTCACGATCCTGACAAACCTGTCTAGCTTCCTTCACATTCATTACCCTTTTGATACAAACACGCCGGTTACGGAGACCACCCTCGGATAATATCCAAGCGATCTTATCGCGGAATGTCAACCTTGGTCTCGGTACCTTTGTCATTCTTTCATTTGTCATTCTTTCAACATGACCGAACCAGCGGATTACGCCCTTTCGCATTTTAATACCAACACTTTCTTAAAAATAGTTTAATAATAAAATATTTACAATTGTTTACAATAACCAAAATTCCTTGACAATACAATTGACATGATTTACACTCTTGACAGTTTACAAAACGCGTTTTACCTTTGATCGCGTTTAAATTCGACGGTGAATTTCAGCCTTAGTCATCAATAGGTAGGTATCACGGGTAAACGGATTTCGCTAATTCTGGTTAAACGGTTTGTTTAAAGTGAGGTATTAGTCGTGATAATTTGTCGTGTCTGTGTGTGTTAGTTTGTGATATCATAACTTATGAATGGATGGACCGATTTTAATACGGTTTTTCGTATGTATACATAATGAAGGTGGTTCTTAGCTAATCCAGAGAAATCGAATTGTTTTAATTTAGTGTCATTTGTTGTGTTAGTTACTGTCAGAAGGTTCATAAGGAAGAAAAAAAAAAAACAATAGATATTCATAGTTAAAACAAGACAACATCTGTCAGGATGTCATATTTCAATGTTTAATATAAAATTTTGGAAGAACATTTTGCAATGAAGTAGTTGTTAATAAAGTGTTTCAATTGTGTACCTGTTATTGTAGACTGTGTCAAGCTTTTGAAATTCATAAGTCTCCAACGAAGTGTTAAATACATACTAATATCCACACTAACATTATAAATGCGAAATTCTGTCTGTCTTTCCACCTGTTTGTGTTGCTTTTTACTGCTAAACCGCTGAAATGATTTTGATGTATAATAATATATAATTTAATATGCATATAGCTAAAGAGTTCAAACATAGGCTATTTAAAAAAAACAGTAAAAATATGTTCCTTTATTCGTCATATATTTCAGTGACGACGAATATTACGGGTCTAATTAATTTTACGATTATCAAACATTCGTAAAATTAGTTAAAGTGCTTGCGCGTATGTTATATATAATTTGCATTAATTAAGTAGTTGGTAATATGTTTGACGAGTGTCTATTAGCGAAAGCAATTGCATTGACAATAAGTCCCCGGCGAAGTGTTAAGTGAAATCTAAATGAAAATGGAAAATATTTAGAGCTGGACATAGTTTACTAAAAAAATTAAAAAAATATAACTTCCGACAAAGTCTACTTGCGATATAGCTTAGAACCATTTCCGTCACGGCAGTGTAAGAGTATATATCTTTCAAAAGATTCACTTTGGGAAAAACATAAGCTAAAAACCTCATTATCTTTTTATCACCTCTGTGGTCTAGCGGTATTGCCTTCTTGAGATCCCGGATTCGATGACCGGGTCGGCATCAAAAAAATAGAAAATGTATATTTTCAATATTCTTATAAAAATAACGTTGCCTGGGATTGGATGTGTTTGGCGATAGGCTTGTCACTTATCACATTGTGGGACTTAGCGTCGCACAATGTTCGGCTACTGAGTGTCCTGATTGTGCCTTTGCCTATCTCTTCGGGCGTATGGGCGTAAAGATACTTTTTGTCATTTTCCAAAAACTTATCTGTGTGTACCCTGTGTTTAAGTTGCCTCCTCTTATGCAAACTCACAAGTTGTTGAGCGTCGCCTTTTAACTTATTTAATTTTTTATGCACAAATTGTAAAGGGGTTTGTGTTTCAAATACATCTATCTTAAAAGTTTCTAATATAAAGTCCTGATAATTTGGAAATGAAATGGCAACGAAAATGTGATGTTAAAGAAAATAAAAAAAAATATACCTAAACATTAAATTTTTTTTAGAATGTTGTTACCTATTTTACTGTAGTTATACGCTCCGTAGCCAAAAGCCATACAATGGAAACCTTACAAATTCGTCTTATCTGTCTGCTTTTTCCGAAACTATATGAGCAATGATAATTGGTAGATGTATTCTGTGAACCACATAGTGATTTTTACACAAAAATAGACAAATTACTAAACATTTTGGGGATTCCCCATACTTACAAAATTAAAAACTGAAACTAAAATTTTTTTCAAGTATTATATTTTGAGTAGTGAATTAAATCGGTATTTTGAATGTTAATCGAATACGTTTTTTTTTGGGCAGAATAGATCATATTTGGTGGCTTAGAATTGAATCCAAAAACTTAGAATATGCTGGCCTGAATTTATTAAAAAAATGAGATTATCCACTTTTTTAAACTGTAAAGTAGACAAAAGACTTTGACAATATATAAATTGCTATGCTTCACCTCTGTATGTTAAATAAGTTTGTTTTGTAAAAAGTCACAAGGACACTTTTTCAGGACACGAAAAATGCATTTGTGATGTTGTTATAGGCGTTCTTTCATGGCACACATATTGAGCTTACGAATCGTTGTTCCGCTTTGGCTTTGTTGGTTTTGAACTTACTCTGTTCTACTTTTGACCGATTCCAAAGAGGAGGTTATATGTTCGACTCCAATTTTTTTATGTAAGTATAATTTTTCTTTGTCATTCCTAAACAGATTTTATATTATTTTATTTGAAGAGCGTACTTCCTGGGTGGTCCCATTACCAAATTTGGATGTGATGGTGAAATGTCAAGGAAATCGAGGGAAATACTCAACTTCTGTGTTTGCACATTTAATAATTATTGAAATCAAATTCAGTCTTTTGCAGTTTAATTGCGCTTAAAATATTTTAAAAAGTTTGCAATGTGAATAAAAAGTTACAAGTACACATGTATGTGAATAAAATACGAGCTTTAAAATAAAAAAGGATATTGCTTTTTAATTTTTTTTATTATTAAATTATCACTTTGTCGCTTTTGCGACAGTAGTCTGGTGTTGTTGATTACATGAGGTTTTGGGGTTTGATTCTCGTGTCGGAAAATTCGACGTATTTTTTCAATTTCTGTGTTGATCCTGGATCTTTTATAGAGTAGACCATCTGTCTTCCTGCCTGGCATCTAATAAAAGGCAAACATAGGCTAAACTGTATTAACACTGAGACTAGGCGGTAGAGTTTTGCAGCGCCCGGATTAGTACCACCGCCTTGTCTATTCCTGCCACCATAGCGTCAGCGCTAGCCATTTTTGTGTTCCGGTTCGAAGAACAAGGTAACCGGTAAACTTACTTTTGTTCGAGGTCTAACAACCTGGCTTCAGGTTGGGAGCGCACTATTACCACCTTATCGAATTTCTTACCATCAAGAGATGCTTCTACTTCCAATATAATACAATACAAGTAGTACTTGTACGCGTCAATAATTTTATAAACTAGGTACCACCGGATCGGAATCCCGGCCACGCACTGAGAAGATCCGAAGAAAAGAATTCAGCGGGCTTGTCTTTTTTCAAAATTAATCGTAACACACAACATTATAAAATGTAACTTTACTTATTTAAATAATCCTACTATTATTATAAATTCGAAAGTTTGTGAGTATGGGATAGGGATGAAACGATACCACTAGGGTATCGATACTTTACTTGATACTGGTATCGGTAGTCAAGTATCGATACTTACCAGTATCATATCGTTTTTGGAAAATTTTGAGTGAAAACCGTAGCAAGTATTAGTAATCTTTATTGAAAGTGCTAACAGAAAATAATATTTTTTGAGTTACTTCCGACCATGAGTGTCACGGGTAAGCGCTAGTACAACACGTCACCTTCAAATAATTTAAGAAAATAGGCCTATTCATCCAATCTTTCGGGCAAGTGACTCCAGCAG
>NJDC01000896.1:28350-46292 GCA_002245475.1 Calephelis virginiensis | reverse complement strand
TCGCCGGCAAAAGATTTGGGTCGAATGATGAGGTCATCGCCGCCACAGAGGCCCATTTTGAAGACCTCGGGAAATCGTATTTTTTGACGGGTTAAAAAAGTTGGAGTATCGCTGGTCCAAGTGTATTGAATTAAAAGGAGACCATGTTGAAAATAAATCTTTACTTTCTCAAAATTTTCTTTATTTTTTCTTAGGCTAAAAATTTATTGAATGGCCCTCGTAAATAAGGTTTTAACACATTTTTAACCTTATTTAGCCTACTTTTCATCCCGATGTTTAAACAAATCTAGCGTCAGGCATGATTGTAATACGCGGACATAGACGCTGGCAATATTAAGTGCTCTATATTTTAGAGCACTTGAATTTAGAAGCGAAGTTTCTTCACGTAGCTTAGAAAGTTAAAAAGTCGTAAGGCAGAACGCACTAACCGTTATTCTTCGGGACATGAAAAATGCATTTGAGATCGTCATTATGTTCACGGCAACCCCGCTCACGTCGTACGTGCCGATGGAGATTACGATTCGTTGTTCCGCTTTGGCGTTGTTTAGTTATTAATTATAACGACTTTTAGGAAAATTTTAATTTGTCTCTTGATTAATCTTCGGTGTTACGTCGTGGCAGTCCCATTTTCTATTTGAGAGATATTTTTTGTTATAAAATGCAAACAAGCAGACAGACTTTCTGACCGCAAGCACAGAATAAATAATAGTAGTACTAAGCAAATAACATGTTTTGAGTCAAAACTCGCTTTTCTATAATTCTGTGCTTATCCCAACGTTGTTATATGGAAACGAGAGTTGGATATGTCAGAAGCATGAGAGTAGGATAATTGCAGTAAAAATGGGAGCGTTAAGGAAAATCTGTGGTGTAACTCTCGCTGACCGCTTTCGTAACAGTGAGATCCGAGAAAGAGTGGGATTGAAAGAGAGTGACGGCGTTAAAATGAGAACGGGCATACTCCACTGGCTCGGTCATGAAGAAAGAATGACAGATGAAAGATTGGCAAAGCAGATATACAATGTGAATGTGGATGGATGTAGGTTGTCATTCCGCGATAAGATCGCTTGGATATTATCCGAGACTGGTGTAAAGATTCTCTGAAACCGGCGTGTTTGTATGAAAAGGGTGATGAATGTGATGGAAGTCAGACAGGTCTGTCAGGATCGTGAGGTTTGGCACTGGATACTTTCTACCTACCCCATAAGGAACTTGGTATGTATGTACAGAGCATGCACTTTCGTACAAACCAATAGGAAACACAGCAGTCCCGGACCAACACGGGGAGGAGTCATGTGCTTATTCAAAAAATGTGTTTTTGTGATCGTGGGCAGCATCATAACTTATGAATGGATGGAACGATTTCGATGCGGATTTTTTATTGAGAATCTGACGTTATCAACATGGTTCGATTCGGCATTTAGGTTTTTTGGGAATTGAAAACTTACAACTTTCCAAACTATTTTTGGATTAGATATAAATAGAAAATATTTTTTGAAGACTAATTGTTTTATAAATGTACTTATAAATATTTTTGTGTGATTCTTAACTAGTTATAAGTAAACTAAGTAAAATATCTCGCCTAACTAAGTTCATTTCGAAACATGTAGTGTTTCTAACAACGTTAAAAGAATATAAAAAATCTTTACGTATAAGCTTAGACCAACGAAAAGGTTAAGGAAATCAATAAACAATAAAATGGTCCGATTTCTCAGAGAAAACTGATAAGCCAATATTCAAATGAACCGCAATAAATTGGCAAGAACTTATTGGTATTAAATAGTTGGGTCTAAGTTGGACTGGGACCGACATTATCTCAAAGAAGAGGTTAATGGGACCAAACCGTAACAAATGGCACCTATTTATCTATCTTTACATCTGCGTTTGAAAACTTTACAATCTGTTGCCAGCCTTGTCACTTGTTCGTAGGTATCGCTGATAATATAGATATAAAGACGTTATCGCCTCTGTGGTCTAGCGGTCCGGGTGTCAGACTTGACTGCATGAGGTTTCGGGTTCGAATCCCGGGTCGGCCAACACAAAGAAAATTGGATTTTTATCATTTTCTAATAAAAAAATGTTGGTCGGGATTGGAAATGTGCCCGGTTGGCGATAGGCTTGCCACCTATCAAATTGTGGGACTTAGTGTCTTTGGCTAGTCGTAGGTGCCTTGGTTGTACCTCTGCCTACCTCTTCGAGGATATGGGCGTGAAGATACTTTAAAGACATGAGTAATAAAAGACACAATCTTGGTATCTGTTATTGTTATTTAAAAATAACATCAAGAAATATCTGTTACTAGCGGTCCGCCCCGGCTTAAAATATAAAAGTATACCTAAAATATACCTAAACCATCCTCTTAATCACTTTATCTGTTAAAAAAAATCGCATCAAAATCCGTTGCGTAGTTTAAAAGATTTAAGCATACAAAGGGACATAGGGACAGAGGAAGTGACTTTGTTTTATACTATGTAGTGATTTAATTTTAGCCTGTCATCTGGTACATAGATTTTCATTCTGCCTGATAATAGCTGGTCCGTGAGGAACGTCTAATAACATCTATTACTAGCTTCCACTTGTAGCCTTGCCCGTGTGTTAGCATATTTTTATATTTTTTTTACACATTTTTAAACATTCACATAAATTCAATCCAATCAGATCTAACTCAATTCAAGCGTAAGCAACATATCTATTGCTTTGTAACATAAAAAAAAACTATTTACATTATTATATAATCGAACCAGTCCAGCAATATTAGAAATAACTGTTATAATATTATGTAAGGTTTGTTGCTAGTCTGTAAAATGTATTATTGTTACGCAGTTTACATTATAAAATATTCTGTATGTTATTGTGATGTATAAACAATATTTCTGTAAAGTTTAATCTAAATCTGTTCAGTAGTTTTTATTTGAAAGGGCAACAAACATCTATCCTCACAAATTGCCGCATTTATAATATTAGTAGGACTGTTATTTTATAACTTAATATTCTGTACATCTCATTCGCTCCTTACACTATAACATGTAATGGTTATTGCTACTTTGAGAAATGCATTATTGTTATGCAATTTATATTATAAAACATCCACACAAATCCAATGCAATCAGATGTAACTCAATCCAATGTGTAAACAATGTTTCTGTTACTATATAATATTCAAAGATTATTAGGATGTTGATTAAATTAACAAACTAGAAAAATGTTACGTAGAATAACTTTTATAATATGTAGTGGTTAATGTGACTTTGTAAAATGTATATTTGTTATGCAATTTACTTTATAAAACATCCACATGAATCCAATCCAATTAGATCTAACTCAATCCAATATGTAAACAACGTATCTATTGCTATGTAACATACAAAGACCATTTAATTTACATTGAGTGTACGATCAAATTACCGTTCCAGAACAGAGGCATTGGTAATTACTTGTTGTATAATGCAATGAATTATGTTTCCAATATGTATCAGAATGCTTATTATAAAGGCGATGCAATACACAATGGATTGATTTAATTCCATTCACTCCTTGTTTCAGTACAATCTGAGTGATATAAATCATGACAGAGATAGCAATATACATTAGTCATTCGTGACAAAAAAAAGCAATGCAGTAGCATAGATATACTAGCTGACCCAGCTTCGTATCGCTTGACATTAGCAGCTACTACATAATATTTGATACTCCGATAGTAGCGCAGTCTACCGTATCCGATGTAAAACATTCCATAATCAATTACTACTTTTCTCGAATGCCCTTGAACACACACTAAAAACTTCATCAAAATCACTCCAGTCGTTTAGGAGTTCAGTTACATACACACGCATACAAGAAAAAAAAAACAAAAAGAAAAACTTAAAGCTCATAAAGCTCATGTATCAGTAAGTTTGCCGGTTATTTTGCAAACAGAAAATCAATGGCGAACACTGAAGTTGGCCCCAGGAAGTAGAAGGAATTTTCTTTTCAATAATATGATACATAAATGTCATAAGTCACTAATTAAATAAAATTCCTAAACATTAGTATGAAATATATTACGTACAACACACCGACTCGTAAGGCAAGACTGGGATAATTCAATCATACTGAAGGCTAAGTTGAGATTTTTCTCATATTTGTTGACAAAATGGTCCGTGTTGATTTAGATGTACCTTGTCTAAATAATAAATTTTCCTTTTAGCTCATAGTTATAATTTTATACGTTGTCTAGAATATGTATTCCACACAATACCTGTAATAAAATTAACTTCGATAATTTTATGAAAACTTAGTCGGATTTAAAACGAGTTAAAATTTATTACAACTCGGTAGCTGCTGGACCGATATTTGTTGTTTCTTATTCAATTCAAACCCGAAGAGCACACAACCATTGAAACATTTGAAAATTTTAAGCAAAAAATGAAAGTATACGGGGTAGGTGGAACTAATTTCACCAGGAAAAAAAGGAAAGTAGAAAAAGAGAAAATATATTTCTTCTAGGACTCGAACTCATGTTTTTTTTGTTTGAAACGTGTTACCAGAGATTATTTTATTTATTAGTCGCCAGTAATAAGGAGAACATTAACCAAATATCGCGCGATTCTTAGATTATTACACATAGCACTCACTAAACTAATTTTTTGTTATCGCTATCTTCATTCAACGAAAGCAATAGAAAGAGACGAAACATGTTTAGTGATGTCAGATTAGTTTGTACACATTTCCGCAGACGTTTAACCTATTATTTGAAAAAGCTTAGTTAAAAAAGTCAAAAGTTAACATGTCCGTACTAATCCGGCAAAAATGTTAGTTTTAGTTTCATTGGAAAAAAATAGAATACACTTGAAATAAGTTTAATTTGTGCACATCAGAATTACCATCCATATGTAGTCGTTAAATGTATGAAAAATACGTCGAGACATCATGTTACTGAAGTATGTAGAGGATTTTCAACTAGTACGAGTAAGTAATGGAGATACCAGCAGATTAATCTCTTGCATCCTTTTTGATAGCCGATATATCATACTGTAGTCTTCTAAGATTTATATTCGTGTTATTTACTACGGTCTTGCGTGCTTATGAATGACAAATTGTGAAATATGTTCGTATAATCGTTGGATTAATGGGGTATGATATATTTTATTAATGTAATACATGTTTCTAAGACAATTAGTTATTTTATGATATTTGGAAAACCATTACATGTCGACGAAATACATGGTCTTTTTAAAAGCCGGACATAGCTATAGAGAAATAAACATAAGCACAGTAAACCTGCAAACACCGACTCCATTTCATTAGGTACCACTTCCCTATTTAACAATTATTTTTTCGGAAGATAGCAAATTATTCCGAATAGGTACCTACCTACATATTACATATGCGATTTCTAATCACGGGATTTTGGGTTGTGTATCCAGGGATCCCGGGATTATCCCATTAGGTAACAAAAAACATACAAAATAAAGATTTTTAAATACAATATTTACGATCACGAAATTAGAAAGAAATTCAAATAGGCGGCAATCTGAATATAATCACTACGTTTTATAGGCAGATATAGTTATAATACTGAAGACGCGTAGCCCTATTGCATGTTGACGAGCCGCACAGCTAAAAGTATTCAATTTAAAAACAGAACCGAGTCACAATACTGTATTTTAATTACATTACCCTGGCTACAGTGTAGCGACGTACCTTTTTTTATATGACAGGTCAGCGAACAAGCACATCGATCTGCTGATCTGCTGCTGTAGGCCTAATACGCAAGTCTACCGGCTACTTTACTCTCTGGACCGAAACATGACAACTCTGTCATGTTTCATAGCTACAAGAATAGGTAATGAGATGCCTCTCACCATCAAAAGACCCGTGACCTTGTTTTCTGAATAATATCATTCGAAATCGGAATCGAAACCGAACCTCATGGTCGGCGAAGTTAGATTACTGGATAGTAACCCCTCGGCCAACAAGACGATTAATTAAAAAAAGACGGGTTGCACTCCGAGAGTGCCGGCAGAAGTGAAAACTTGAATATTAATGTTGTGCATTTTTGATATTTTGGAATGGTTAGGGAATAATTTTGCACGGATTGCTTTAATTATCAGTATGAAAGTATTATTATTTATGTGGTAGCATACAATATTCATTTATTGCGCTATCGTACACTAACATGACACCACGAACATTTGCGCAAGTGCCCTGCGCCGTCTTACGAATTTTCGATTAAGTCACGTGTCTTAACGCGAGTTCAGAAGTTTTCAACCATATATTTTACCATTCAAATAAAATCCTTGGCTGAATTACACAAATTGAATCTAAACCCAAAGCCATCAAATACACAGCTTGTTTTATACGTGTTAGAAATATTTAAATAAATACCAGAAGAAATTTAATAAACACACCAAAATCTAGAATTTCAAATATCTAGCAATCCATAACACAAATGGCCCCATTGGTAATCAAACTTGAGCCTCGCGTTTGGTCGGTGGTGTTAGTTGTGTAAAATAACAGCTGGACCAACAAGGCCGTCAAACTTTAAATATGCACACATGTCCATATACGTTGCTTATATTTTGTTTCAGAAAATATGCGGAAAATTATACAAGGACCATTCCAATAAATGTAAATAATTTAATAAACAGGCAATAAAAAATGAGATCTGACCTATATCCCGCACTCGGTCCAGAAACATCCAACGTGCGGTCAAAACAATGGCTGCTTTACAACGCTGTAAAATACCCCCCGCTTGCAACTTTAATGTTGCCCTCAAAACTAGTTTGTGAACGTTTTTAACATTCAAAATTTATTCTGAACGTTTCATATTTTATCACAAAATTGTATGTAATTAGAGTTAGCGCAAAGTTTTTGACGGGATCGCGAGAATAAAAGAAAAGAAAGACACACACTATTTTTCCTATTGAATTTCGAAATTTGAATTGAACTTCACCCTAAGGTTGTCTGGCAGAATCGCTTTGAAGCGATAAGACCGCCTTTGTGCACCTGAGTTAAATATTACAAGTGAAAGAGTGTGTATTATTTTGTAAATTTTGTTGCATAACAAAGTGTATTCATTGATTCAGTCGTGTGAAAAATAAAATAATATTGAAGTAACTAGTAAAGTTTGATGCCACTAAATCTCACCCGATGAGCTTAAATACGAACATATCTTCAAATTTATAGCATCATACCTGAGCGGATGAACCAATTTTGCTCAATCTTTTTTTGTTGTGTTTGTCATAATAAACTTAAATAATTTTGTAAAACTCATATTCCGCAAATAAATATTTTTTCTTTTCTTCTTTTTCATTGTTTGAAGAAGTATCACATGAAGAGAAAATTCCAGGGAAAATAGGAAAAACGATACTTTAATTTTTCCCAAAAACAAATGTCAAGAAATACGAAATCGTATAGTGAAAAACGATAAATATTAACTAAAAATACTTAATGAAATGAAATAGTAATAGAACATTATTTTTGGAAATTGCTTTTTTGTTAAATAATTTTGCTTTGTATTTTCTAAGTGTGTTAATAATTTCTAGAATGTTCATATGAAACACAATTCAATAATTATAGTAAGGACTACATCTTTCGGCTCAGCTAGCAATCTTCAATATCAAAATTGATTAGATCGATTATCAATCACTCAGAAGTAGGTTAATTAATGCTGCAATGACAATGGTTCGCAAAACTATGTTTCGGTTTGGATGGTTGGTAGTTGGTAGCCTTGCAAATAAAATTTTGCTCCCCGATCATGAGACAGTAAAGCACCAATACCTTTTGCGGTGTCTAGGGTCTACAATTATCTCTAAGCCTCAGGAGAGCCGTGTGCTTGTTTGCTGTTTTATTCCATAAAAATGTAATAGCTTTTTGTTTACATATTCGATAATTAAAGGCCAATAAACCTCCTATCACACATTCCAAAAATAATAAGTTATAATTTCGACTATTGTGAAATAACTTTGCTATTTTAATAATGTGATTTATTTATATTAGTCTAACAACAAAAACAAAAGAGTATGTTTCAGAAATTAAAGAGCATTATCTCTCACAAACTTGATCGTCGTCTGTTTTTTCTTCGAATTTCCAGGTCTGTATATAATTATGTATACTTATATATATTTACATTATCTACGTAGGTTTATGTTCATGTATATCGTGTACATGCTTTTGTATATATTTACATTTTTATTTATATGTATTTATTATTATTTGTTTAAGTATTTCATAGACAACAAATCGTGTATCTACACTTGTCTACGTTTATTTTTGATTCTGTTTTTCCTTTTTACGGGTCAGCTGGTAGAAATCTCTGTTGCTGGAGATAACTTCACCCATTGTACTGTATTATCTTTATGTTCATGTTTGTGATAACGTTTTGTGTACAATAAAGATATTGTTATTATTATTATTAAATAATTGCTAGAAAAGATTTTTTTTTGTTTTTTATCTTTACTTTTTTACGAAGCGTTCCATAAACCTAATCCTGTATTTATTTTTGATCGGCGTATAATACGCAAAAAATATATCAAAAATAAAAACAAAAAACAAAAACGTACAAAAAGATTAAATACTGGCATGGTGACAAAAGCAACATGATAGCGTAACATGTAATTTCCTATCATAGCAATTGGGTCGATTACCGTCCAGCCCGGCAAAGAGAAGTTTCACATCTACATAACTACTTTATGGAATACCCTATAGAATTTTCCCACTCCACGTTAATTACAAATCAATGAAGCTGAGTAAATATTAGCTGACCCTTGGCCTACTCCTTTGGGGATAATGAGGGTAACAGTATTATTTACATTATAACAAAAGAGTCTGATACTCGACAAAAACAGCTATAGTAACGCTACGTAATATTTTTTTACAAGACAAACAAGCAAATTTATTTATTTATTTAAATTATCGCCTCTGTGATCTAGCGGTCCGGGTGTTGGATTTGACTGCATGAGGTCCCGGGTTCGAATCCCGGGTCGGCCAACAAAAAGAAAATTGGATTTTTCCAATTTTGTAATAAAAAATGTTGGTCGGGATTGGAAATGTGCCCGGTTGGCGATAGGCTTGCCACCTATCACATTGTGGGACTTAGTGTCTTCGGCTAGTCGTGGGTGCCTTGGTTGTACCTCTGCCTACCTCTTCGGGGATATGGGCGTGAAGATACTTTAAATTACTTTTTGTACAATAATAGTAAAAAACAGTAAAATAATAGGAAATCTCTCTATTTTATATTTTTATGTATAATCGAATGACCCTATAATAATAGAATTGTCGGGGAAATAATCTCTCAGCTGTTTTAAAAACTGTCCGAGATATCACAACTTTTGCAATGAAACTCCATTTTTAGATTTACCAAAAAACGCTCTATACTAAGAGTGTACTTGAATGTGACGTCACGTTCGAAGTCTTTGTATGCATAATACACAGGAATTTTGTTCGACGGCTAAATTAAAATTTGCGTTCATGGGACTGGTTTCATAACAAAAGTTGCATTAGATTGCATGTATGTATTTATTCACTAGTCATATTATTTTTTATATTATATTATATTTTTATATTATATTTTTTATTTTATATTATATTTATATAATTTAATACTGTTAAAATGGATTCACCCACTCAACTTTGAATGACCATAAAACAGGTGAGACCTGATACATTTCAAAATAAGTTCACATGTTTTTCTTGTGGCCTCTTATGCCTAGGTATGTTTTTTAATAAATGCGATGTCTTATATATATCTTATATATAAAATTCTCATGTCACAATGTTCGTTCCCGTATTCCTCTGAAACGGCTTGACCGATTCTCATGAAATTTTGTGAGCGTATTAAGTAGGTCTCAGAATCAGGCAACATCTATTTCATACCCCTAAGTGATAAGGGTGACTCACCCCATTTTTTTAATAAAATCACATTAAAAATATAACAGAAAAACGTTTGACAGGTCAGCTAGTTTCTTTATATTTATTTAAGTCATAGAATAAGTAACAGTACTAACGTACAGAAGACTCACTGATGTATAAAATGCAAATGAACTTGAATTATAATATGTGTAACAAAGAATCATATTGCGCTGAGTGAGTACACCTCATAGTAAATGGGTTTAAGTATAAAGACTCACGGCATATGGCAATCAAAATGAAACTTGAAACGCGTATTTAAAGCTCATACAGCGCTATGTAGCTGGAATAATATCATGTTATGACGTGCGATATGACCTTTTACTACTGATTTTGACGTAAGCTCGAAGAAGATCGCCTCTGTCGTCTAGCGGTCCGGGTGTTGGACTTGACTGCATGAGGTCCCGGGTTCGAATCCCGGGTCGGCCAACAAAAAGAAAATTGGATTTTTCCAATTTTCTAATAAAAAAATATTGGTCGGAATTGGAAATGTGCCCGGTTGGCGATAGGCTTGCCACCTATCACATTGTGGGACTTAGTGTCTTCGGCTAGTCATGGGTGCCTCTGCCTACCTCTTCGGGGATATGTGTATGTGTATCTTCTAGAGGTACGTCATATGCTACGTCAACTACGAAGAGAAACACCTCTGCTAGTATCTACTAGCTACGTTATTCCGCTACAGTGCCGCTACGCCATGTCATAGACTATAGCGGCAGTTACGATAGTTTTAGATTCTAAAGATTTTTATCGCGTCATGTACGCTCTGAAAGGATTTGAAGCGTCATCGAGAAAAGCGTAACAAGGTCATTTTTTGCCACATCTGCGACGTACTAGCTTCGTTTCGACAAAACTTTTTTTCTGTTTAAGCGGACAAGCACTTATGTTGGGAAAAGATAACTGTGGCTTATAGACACCATAGCTGTGGCTGTCTTGTTACGAGTCCTAGGCCTATTGTGCAAGTCTACTGTCTACTCTACCCTCAAGATTGGAACATGGCACTATTATTAAGGCGGTGGATTACTACTGCGATGAGCTGCAAAACGGCCTAGAGGGCTGTGGGCCGAAGGCCTACCAAGTAGTCTATTGGTAACAACCTATTTTGCATCGCCTCTTACGATCTGCTTGGCAGGATAGCAGATGGTCTATTCTGCATTGAAGACTCGTATGAACACGAGTTGAAAATATCTGTTGATAGCAACGCTGTTTTTTTTTAATTTTATTTAATGGTAAACCTTTAATATGCTTAGGCAGTTTATTATAAAAACGTTAGCATTTGAAAGAATAAATCTCTGAAGATAAGACAATGATGAAAACCCAGGAACTTTGCAAGGATAAGTATGAAGAGTTTATTGCACTGTTCCACTTACATAAAGATGAGTTGCAATTTGAAACAATACACTCAGACATAGTTACAGTTAGGCAATAAAATTCACATTAAGCTTATTTAGTTTTGAAGCAAAAGCTTAACGTTACATAGTGTCCGTTTCGTGAAAATAGCAAACATTTCCCATTTAACTATTTGAATAATAACTCTTTGGCTAAAACGGTGAGAGAAATGTTATTCAAAATTTTCCAGCAAACATTTTTAACGGGGAAACTACGTCGCGTTCATTTGTTTTTCGCCTCGTACAAAGGCAGTAAAAATGAGTTCCATCATTATTTCTGTAATGGCTGGATGTTGTCTCATTTAAACGCGATTAATTTTAGCACTTTAAAGGTAGAATTTAAAATCCAATATTATGCTTGTAACCTGTATTATACTTGCGGTTGTTACATAGTGTGAATTATAAAAGGATTGTAATTAGTGTCTGTTTTTTTAGCTCAAAAACCGAACCTTCACTCAAGCTCTTAGTTTCGGTTTCGGCCGAAACCGAAACAAACTTACCTAAAAATGTTGCAATTTTTTATTGATACTGAATATAGCGTACTTTTACCCATATTTTTCGTAGTTGTACCGAGAGTCAGCTACATATGTAACTAGTAGTGATGAACAAAATTAACAGACTAATTAAAGTATGAAGGTACCTAGGCAAGTATCAGTTATCGATGAAATTTGCCAAACGACGAATAATAATTCAAGAATAAAGGAGCTAAGAAATGAAGCTTAGGCCACTTTTGAGCCGTATCCGGAACTAAAGTCTAAACCGGCCGAAACTGAAACTTTCGGTCGGTCACTAGTTTTAACTTAACATTTTTGTCACAAAATGTAGTTGTCAAACTACATTAATGTCCAACCCCCAGGAATAATGCGTTGTAGGGTCTAGGTCGACAAGGCATTTTCGAAGAACCGAATTATTTATAGCTAAGAAAGTGTCCCCATGCCCATATCCTGGCAGTGGTAGGCGTAAGTATTTAGTCTGACAATGTGACGATATGTGACAAACTTATCGTCAATCTCGATTAATTGTTACAGTGAATACTTTTCTAGCTAATTTTCCTTACAATCTGGAACTCTACTGTAATAAAGGTTGATGTTACGATGCTTGTTTACTGCTAAACAATGTAATAATTAAATTATTACATTGTTATGCCCGCGTACTAATAATATTAAAAACCTATCGCAGAAACCTGTTTAAAAATCAGGGTAAAAGTAGCCTACGTCACTATTTTAAAGTTTTTTTTTATTAGGTCAGTAATGACTGACTTAGGCTGTGGGCATGACAATGTTTGCTACGATACTCTACCGTGGGAATAAATCTATATATTATTAATACGTGATGCCAAAACTTTGGACCCCTTTTTACGAAAATTGCGAAAATGGAGGAGTATGAAATTTGACACACTTATAGTTTATGTGTAGGAGAAGTGCAAAACGCTAATATTTTTCTATAATAATACTTATACAGTACATTAAATCAATAAATAAAACATTATCCACACTACCATGCATTTGACACACACTTACAATATATTGATGATAATGATAAAAAATCACAGATGGCGCATTAAAAAATTTGCAAACAAAGTAGTTGGTATTAATAAATGAAGATGGCGTTCTTATCAACAAGATATTAAAATTTATTATGGTCGAATTTCGACCAATGGTTGACCACCATTCAGTGACATGCAACAGAATACACCACGTAACCCAACATTTTTACGCAATGCCAAAGCCGATCCGTTAACTGACTCCAGGTAATAACCATATAATCAAAATTAATAAATAACAAGTTGATATGACAAAACTAAAATATAATTAATACAATAGTTAAGAAGCATCTCAACCATGTTCGATTTTATACAAAATAATATGTTTTGAAATCAATCCATTCGTTAAGGAGTTATGAAGTGACAGACCAACAGACAACACACACAAAGACATTCAACTCGTAACGCCCCTCTTTTTCCGTGGGGTTAAAAGTTATACCATATCACAATTTTGTCGCGAATAATATACAAACATACTTTTAAATTATTAGCGTGAATTACGTCAACACGTTTGAAATGCAAACGAAAACATATTTGTTTGAAAGACAGTATGATTAATGTATGAATGTTTACAAGATTGCCAGAATTCATTAGAAGCTTTAAAGGCCTTCAGAGTTCATATTGAAGAAACCGCAATATGTCTACACCTCCGAAAGGTGGAATTACTTCGAAAGCTTGATTTAGAGGAAGGCACTTTGTAAAAACATAAATCTTAAAACTTCATTACTTACTGGAACCGCAAGTTGGTTTTTCTGCTACTCGCAACAAAGCAGGCGCCAATGTTTACGATTTAAAAGTATTTTTTAGCGCTAGTATGCTAACGAGATAGGTTTTTTGTTTTATATATTGCTATGACCATAGATATTCAATTTCAATCGTTGGCGGAGGAGTTAGTATATAGTATACACGCCTAAGTCCACCTAAAATAATATCGTTAAATAGCACTCACCCATTACTCAAGCATATAATTTTCTTAATTTGGGGTTAGATCAATTTATTTCATTTGTCCAGGGATATTTATTTATGTTTAGTCTTTATTTGAATAAAAAGATGTGATATTAAGGTGCTTTGTTTTTCCATTACATTTGACATAATTGAAATTGAATAACATCAGTTACTTTTACACCATTCACTCCATACCATCATTGCGTTACGATCGTCATCGCCTTCCAATTGCTTATTTCGGTTGGTTCTATACATTTAAACGTGTGAAGCCAGCGTTACTACATCTACATTTTGTAAAAAGAATGCAGATATTTTGATGTTTCGTATTATCTCGTCTATTATACAAAAAGGTATAGTATAAAAAGCCTGGTCTAGTTGACCTTTACTAATGTACACAAACACAATACACAAAAGAAAAAGAATTTTGAATGGCTAAAGACCTTTTTGATAATTAATGATTGTTTTAAAAAAAAACATGATTTTTTTAAATGTACAATACAATAAAATAACTTTTTATTGTGCACCAAATACAGAGAAATTACAAATACATCAGATAAAACTTAAGTTATAAGAAAAATACCTTTGTGTTAAAGGCGGCCTTATCGCCAAGTCAGCGATCTCTTCCAGGTAACCCTCAAATATGGAACAAGATTATGTGAAATACTGCTATGTGTAATGATGCTCTTAAAAATGCAAAAATGCATCTACTAATAGACAAAATAAATCATCCTAAAAGCAGAAGTCTATTTTAATTATAGGTGTTAGAATTTAGAACAAGCAATAAAAGTATTAATCACAGTGAACGTAGAAAGTGACGCTTTAACATACTCTTGAAAATATTAATATTTGGAGCTCTCCTTATATCTACGGGAAGAGAATTCCAAAGCCTCGCTGCTTAGCTCTTGCGAGATCAAAGAACGGCTATAGTAACAAGTGTTAAGAGAGGGAACTTGAAGAGTATAATTATCACTGGACCTGAGGAATTTTATCTCAATGTTATAGAACTTAAATCTCTCCTTTAAATAAATAGGCGCAAAAGATCAAAAAGAATAGAGTACAGAAGAGACAGGATATGGCAGTTCCGGCGAATGTTAATAGGCAACCACTTGAGCTAGCACGAAACTCGGAAACGTGATCATATTTACGCAATGAAAATATGAATCTAATACAAAGATTTTGAAGACGCTCGTGTTTATTTATTTGCTCAACATTAAGAATTACATAGATAGCGTTGTTGTTTCTAGTAGCCGTGTCAAAAAGTTAGCTAATCAGGCATGGAGAAATTTACATATTTCGGGTAGACGAAATTGCTAACTGTACTAACCTCTTAAAAGCATCTGGACGTAAAATATGGCTGTTTCCAGTACTTTTTACAGCTTCTTTTCACTTTTGTTTAGTGGTTTAAGCGCTTATTTACAAAGTCGTATATTGCAGTTTAAATACACAATACTTACTAATCTAATGCCGAGTCTCATGTTACTTCAGGTTCCAGAGTCACAGAATTAAATATCTAGGCATATTATCCCCGTGTTGATCTGGGTTTCTTTTGTAGAATAGACCATCTGCTTTCCTGTGCCAGGCAGCTCGTAAAAGGCGAGCATATGCTTACCGTCACTAACATCGTGACATCTGACTAGGTGGTAGAGTTTCGCAGCGACTCGCATGGAGTGGACCTATTCTTACCGCCACAATGTCAGCGCTTGCCGTTCACGTGTTCCGGTTCGGAGGATAAGGTAGCTGGTAAACTTACTTTTGCTCGAGGCCTAACGTCCAGGCCTCTGGTTGGCAATGCACCATTACCACCTTTGGTGACTCTAGGGAGTGTTAATTTCTAACCATCAGGAAATCCGTCTGCTTGTTTGCCTTGTAATATCATAAAATAAAATATGATAACTATACATTGTAACATAAAGTTTGTGCATTGAAGTATAATACATCAAAAGCATAAGTCGGATTAATGACAATGTATAATCACTGGGCGCTTTAAACTTCTGTTTGGTTCAGGTTTACTCAAAGAGTTACGGTCTAAGATTCGAACCTTAGTCGACCTTCACCGAGCTGATAGTAGTGATTCTGCTGTTTATAAACTAAACTTATTGTAGATGCAAGCTATCTTTCTTAAATGAAATAAAAGAGATGGAACATTTAAGACATGTCAGATTAGTCCGGAAATGTCATATTGTGATGCTTTTAATCAACGATTTACGAATGATAGATTATATTTCTGTAGAAATTTTGTGTACAGACTACGGACTAATCTTATACCATTAAAAGCGTTTTGTCTCTTTCTATTACTTTCGTTAAAAGAAGATAGCGATAGCCTAAAGTTAGTTTAGTTAGAGTTAGACTTAGAGTGCGTACCAAAATTACCACCAATAGGATGAAACTTGTTATATAATAATTTTGGTTTGACAGAGAATATATTAAAAATGGGTTGCCCAAAAAGGGGCCCAGAATGTTTTAAAATAAAAAAAAATATTTTTCATCTAATGTAACAATATTAAGATGATACTAAAATTTTGTTTTGACTTTAAGTATAAAACGTACAGAATTTGCAGCATTTGGGTTGTTTGTTATTTACCAGGGTTGCCAGGTATATACAAATATTTCGATGAATTACTTTCAAGGGTTTGGATAATAGAAAAAAAAACAACATATGGGCTGTTTTGTTGCGAACCTGTTATATAGGGTTGTCTGCAAAAAATCTCGGAAAAATATTTTTTTTTTAAATAATTATACTTTCTGCATACGTTTTTTTCTTGCCTATTTTTAATATGATTGCTAATGTAATAAATTTATTATTAAATATGTTTCATCCTATTACAAGCTTGGTGTAGGTCGATGTCGCTTCGGATATTCTACGATTACTGTGCGGTTCCGAAGATTTTTTCTACCTAGCATAACATCTTTGTGTATCCAGTTAAGGGCAAACATTGCAAATGGATACGACTTCGAGACCTTCAAGAAAAGAGCGTATTCATTCCTTAAAGGTCAGCAACGCAATATTCCTTCAGTTACGGATAAAATGAAATGTATTTATTTGAGGAATTAGTGTGTTAAGAAGTTGTTACAGAAATATATAATAGTAGCTGTTACCCGCGGCTTTGCTCGCATGGCAGTTAATATATTTACTGATTTAATAAGGATTTTCATACAAACTTTCAACCCCTACTTCACCCCCTCAATAGTAGAATTTCCAGAAACGTTTAAATGCGTATCTATTTTTAACGAGTAGCCCAAAAATAAAGTTAAAGTTTCTAACTTTAAAAATGACGGTCTTCCATACAAACTTTCAACCGCTTTGTCACCTCCTTGGGGGTAGAATTTCCTAAATTTCATCCTTAGTGGGTGTGTACTCAATAAAACGACAACTACTCACCAAATTTTATGGCGATAACTCTTACAGTTTTTCCTCAGCAATGATGAATCAGTCAGTAAGGGCATGTTATGTTATAAATATAGATTACAACATAATCTACCACATTGTAGGATGCAATTAATTAATATTTATACCAAGGAAATATTTTAATATTTAAATCAAAGTTTTAATGTATATTTATTAAAAATTATTATTTCTTATAAACATTATAAAGATATTCCGAACACTACCAGGTCCGTGGGCGGCGGTGATTACTTTCCATCAGAAAAACAGCTCTGATTTCCACACAGTCTCGTAAATAGAAAGAGCAATAGCCTGAGACACAAATGAAAGAAAATTGCTCTAATTAGCGTAATTATACGTTGAATGAAGTAGTATAAAAGGTAAAAAAAGCTGCAACTAAAGATATTGAACATGCAAATATTTTTAAGATGGGATTTTACTATCTTACCTTAGATGTTGGTATTAATATTATAACAAATGAAAATAATAAGCTTTTATTTTGCTAATTACGAGCATGCCATGTTAGTGGCGACAAGACCTCCAAATGACGCGGAATTAGCAAAATAAAGGCTTATTTTACATTTGTTATAATGGATTTCCGCAAAGTAACGCCTGATTCAATAAAATACTATATTATATTTTTCATATGCATGCTAACTTTTCATGTTGTTCCGTTTCATGTTTGTTACAATTTGATTAGTGCGTATCTAGTTGATTTTGTTTTGTACTTTCTCATTCTCAATCGCCTCTGTGGTCTAGCGGTCCGGGTGTTGGACTTGACTGCATGAGGTCCCGGGTTTGA
>NJDC01000896.1:0-28090 GCA_002245475.1 Calephelis virginiensis | reverse complement strand
CAAATGTAAATAATAAGCTTTTATTTTGCTAATTACGCGCAAGCCATGTTAGTGGCGACATGACCTCCAAATGACGCGGAGTTAGCAAAATAAAGGCTTATTTTACATTTGTTATTATGGATTTCCGCAAAGTACCGCCTGGATTCAATAAAATACTATATTATATTTTTCATATGCATGCTAACTTTTCATGTTGTTCCGTTTCACGTATCTAGTTGATTTTGTTTTGTACTTTCTCATTCTCAATCGCCTCTGTGGTCCGGGTGTTGGACTTGACTGCATGAGGTCCCGGGTTCGAATCCCGGGTCGGCCAACAAGAAGAAAATTGGACTTTTCCAATTTTCTATTAAAAAAAAATGTTGGTCGGGATTGGAAATGTGCCCGGTTGGCGATAGGCTTGCCACCTATCACATTGTGGGACTTAGTGTCTTCGGCTAGTCGTGGGTGCCCTGGTTGTGCCACTGCCTACCTCTTCGGTGATATGGGCGTGAAGATACTTACTTACTTACTTTACTTTCTCATTTGTTTTTACTAATGTTCGACATTAGCAGTTGCCTGTGTTGGTTTCGGTGGCTCATGAGAAAAGAGAAACGGTCAAATAAAAAAAACAAGAGTGATTAATAACAAAATCACTGGTGGTAGAGTATGGTGCTGCATCATGGTCATAGCAGTGTGATATTTCGACGAGGAGGGTAGGGTAGTTGTACAATGGCCTAACATTCCGGCTACAGGATAGTGATGCATCTATATGTTTGATATCTATAGGCCACGGTTGTCTCCGACCATCAGGAGAGCCATAGAATTGCTCGCTATCTCATTACATTATAAAATTATAATATCTCAATTTCATTCAGTAAAATAATTAAGCGCGGTAAAACTGCAAAAATCTACTCTATTTAATTCGGTACCACGATTTGATAATTATTTTTTCGAAAGATAGCAAATGATTCCGAAATGGTCCCGATTTATCGACACCCTAGTAGTAGATTGTCAGTTCAATTCTATTACGCATATATTTTTCACTTATGTTGACGACTTCATTGTGAAGTCTGTTTGTGTGATTGTGAAGTGAAAATTGCATTATTAGGTGTAAAACTACACACACACTACACACTACACTACACTAGTCATGAAAAATAATTTTATGACAAAATTAATATGGGATCACCTCAAATCGTAACTTATTTTTTAATGAAAGAACAATCAAAATCGGTTGGTTATTTAGTTATCGCTATAAGTTTACAAAAAACAAACAGTCGAATCGTAAACCTACGCCTTTTTTTGGAGTCTGTTTGAACTGAATTCAATTTAAAGTCAAAGTTTTGCATTGTTTTTTGTGTTTAACTTTCTTTAAATACTTTCAATTATTACACTTGGCTACAAAAAAAGTCTTGCACGCTATCTACCTTATTAATAAACATGGATTAACATAGGAGTAAAAGATTGATATTATAGTACTGTATAGTACTGAGCCTTGGAGTAATTTACTCCATGATTATTAATAAGAAGGTATGAGCATAGACTTAGGTGCTTACTGTGCTTACGCTCAATCATTGTAATGTTATTTCTGATCATATTTTGTTTTGTTTAAATATCAAAACACTTTACAATTAATTACACTAATCGATCACGACTATTGTCACTAATAGTGCTTGGGTTCGATGATCAAAAGGGGTTACCAAAAATGGTCGTAGGTATCTGTTCCTCTGCAGATAAGTGTTTATTTAATTTATTTCGGTTGAGAAATACATACACACGTGTTGTTTCATCATAATATTAATACATGAAGCAAAACCTGCACCCCTTTTTACGAAAAGTGCGAGGACGGACGAGTATGAAATTTGGCACACTTATAGTTTATGTTTAAGAGAAGTGCAGAACAAAAAATAAAACAAAACACATACTACCGTGCATTTGACACACACAAACAAAAATATTGACAACGATAGAAGATCAAAGATGTCGCACAAACTATGTTATTCATAAAGTTTAGAAACAAAGTAGTTGGTCTTGATAAATGAAGATGGCGTTCTTATCAAAAATAATTTATATTAAGTAACTTATAATTAAAAGTTATTATAGACGAATTTCGACCAATGAGTGACCATTACCTTAAATACATACGTTACTATGTTGGTCCGGGTCCGACGTGTAAAATAGTCCATCTGCCTCTCTGACAGTTAGCTCATAAGAGGCAAGCACAGATTAAAATATTAGTCATAGCCAACAAGACTGGTGGTAGATAGCTATGCAGCTTGCCCGGGTTGGGATCCATTGCCTTACCTATTCATGCAATCATAATGACTCAGTCGTGTTTCGTTCCGGAAGGTAGGGGTCCCGGCCTCTAGCCAGCAACTCGCCTGTAACGTTTATGGCGTTCATGTGTCACAGTTGTCTATTACAAGAGTCCGGTGCTTATTCGCTGATTTCTAAAATAAAATCATAGTCCATCGCTATCCTATGACCGGGGTGTTAGGCCTAATATAGAAGTTGACTGGCTACCCTACAATCCGAACCGGAACACAAGCGTCTATGACTTGACAAAGCTACTAGACGGCAATCACAAAAATGGGACCAAACCATCAGCTTTCAAAAAAAACTTCAAAACTAGTTTTATTTAACAAGAACAATTATTATTTCCAAATATTATACACAAAAATTTATAAACAAACTTATATCGCACTAGTATGAAACTAAAACATGTATGTGAATGTAGAAACATGTTTCAAAAGCAGGCATCTTCATGATGTTACTTTTGTATTACAGATGCGCGTATCTTCAAATTTCACTTATCTTTTTTATTACGCGCCTAAATGAGTGTAACTTCAAAAAATATCATGTAATCTGTTATGATAGATTAATCTACATAGTAACACATATTATACGTACTTATAGTTATCCAGTAATAAAATCAAAATGCAACCAATATCAGTGGCTAATATCAAAATAAACCTATCTAAAACTTCTACTTTTAGGGTCTTTTTATTGCAGCCAGTAAAGAGTAGCTTCTTAATATTTTAAATAAGGCAAACGTTGTTAAAAGATTGCTTTAACGATCTTTTGTTATAGTGTCATTATACGTTTGGGTATACCACCAGTGTTTTACGAGCTCTGGAAAGCCTTTTTCATGATCTCTGCTTACGAGGTCCTTACGGGAGGTCATTATATGAACATAAAAGTAATGGATGGAAACATTTTTCGTCGCAAATGAATATTTTAATTTTTAATGAAAATTCATTGCAGTAAACGTAAGTATGTGTTTTGATTTAATGAAACTATTGTTTGGAAAAATGTGTTTATGGTTACCAAAAATAAATGTATCTAATTATGTTTTTTTGTAAAATTGTTGTGTAACTCGGCGATATATTCGGTGAATGTCAACATTTTTTTTTTCGAGTGCAGACTAATCTGGTGAGCAATCTACGTATAGCATGACGTTTTCGCGTCTTGGATTCAAAAGCTGACTTTAATAGCAGCTCACTATATGGCTTGTTTTTGCATATTTTCACTATTTAAAAAAAGGCTTCATGTGTAGAGGTTATATTTACTCTCCATAATTGTTGCCCTATTACAGCCAGTACAGGGTAACATCTAAAGCACCAGCCAAATTTTGAGAAACGGGTTGAATCGATAAATATAAAAAAACAAAAATAAAAAACAAATACAATTTTTATCCGACCAAAAATACAAGAAGCATGGTTGTAATGCAAACAAAGCATAAAACTGGTTCTCACCAACCGCTGTGACGTCATAACTCGTAGGTATGACATAGCAAGTGAAGCATTTTTACAGATTATTTTAAACGAATGTTTATAAAAGTAAATATTGAATGTTATTAATTTTTGAATATTATTGGAAATAATATTCAAAATGCATTACTATTTAAACATTTTACTATTTTACTTTAAAAGTTACCCTGTATAGCAAATACGGCTTACCGAGACTGTTGATATTTCAAGTCATTTCAAAAGAGACAATGAACCATAGATTATATTGATATTGATCACATAAGTTTTTCATGCATATTATATAATAGTAACATGCTTTCAAATCACAAAGTTCAGCTGCAAATGAAGTCCATATCTATAGATATAATAATAAAATAAAATTGTAGAAAATTGAATTTCCGTAAAATTAAATAATAAAAAAAGTACAGACCACTAAAAACCGTTAGTAGAATACAACTTAAGCGTTTTTAGAATTATTGTCTCTCTTGATAAAACCTGTCTGTCTCAAACCATTATTAGGCCTGTTCATATATACGGTAATGAAGCATGGCCATTATTTGAACGCATAAGTAGATGCTGCACGTCACGAAGATTGTTATGATACGATAGATGTGCAGCGTAACGCAAAAAAATCTCATTAAAAACGCACACATACTTGGGTGTCTTCATGCCCGTGATATAGCAGAAAGCTGTAAGGAAATCTGCCTATATTGGTACGGCCAGGTTCCACGTAAACCAACAGTCTATATGAGTTATAATTGTCTAAACGTCGTTAAACTATTAGATCCCGGTAAAAGAGGTAGGTTTAATATTTCGTACATAGACTGTCATCAGCTTCCAATCGGTATGAAGTTCGCTTGGTCAGCTAGTTTTGTCATAAACGTAGTCTTTGATTTGAAACGGCAAATTTTTTTGGCATAAAAAAAATATATTTTATATTTGCTTCCATGTGTGAACGGTCCTAATGCCTATTTGCTCATACGTGTTGTTCCGGGCTCCTTTGCAAAATAGTCCATCTGGCTTCCTGCCAGGCAGCTCGTAAAAGGCGAGCATAGGCTTAACGAAACCAACAAAGTGCCATCCTACTAGGTGGTCGAGTTTAGCAGCGACTCGCCCGGATTGGTACCACCGCCTTACCTATTCCTGCCGCCATAACGTCCAACACTTGCCGTTGACGTTTTCTGGTTCGGAGGGCAAGGTAGCCGGTAAACTTACTTTTGCTCGAGGTCTAACATCCCGGCCTCAGGTTGGCAACGCTCCATTACCACCTTTGGTGTCTCTAGACAGCGTGAATTTCTTATCATCAGGAAATCCATCTGCTTGTTTGCCTTCCATTGTTATAAAAAAAACGTCAAATATTTTAACAAATACAACAAACACCAACTAACTATACAAATAGCCATGTGTGGAATCAGCTTAACAAACAAGTGCGGGAAGTTTAAAAATGATTATTGGCACGTTACGCGAGTTTTTAAATACATTGTTTGTATATTTTTTTAATTTCAAATAGAAAAACAACTGAGCGCGGTCACCCTTCTCAGTTATACCACGAAAAAAACTAACAGAATGAGATAGATTTTTTAATATTGATTTTGGGTTTGTACTATGAGGATATTTTGCAATTATTACTTAATATTCATTTACGTAAGCGAAAGCGCTTGACTTTTGTCAGGGGGCGATTTGACTATATAGTGCCCGCCACAATCGTGGCGGGCACTATATAGTCATCCACCATATATCACCTATATATCACTATATAGTCGTCCACCATAACGCGGAGCGTGTTTTTTATTGTTGTGTGTAGCAATGTAGCAAGCGACGCGACGCGGCGTAGCAAGCGCCGTAGCAAGCGGCGTAGCTTGCTCTACATGAACTCTAGCTTCTATTCATTGCGTTGAACACCGCTGTATAACCCTACAGTTCTTCCTCTTAAAATTAAAAATTGGAATCGGATATGTAATTTTAAGTACTCTTGAACACAGCACTAGCGGATAACTAACAATTAGCAATTAATAAATAAGTTTATTTATTATTTAAATAAATAATAAATAATTTATTGTTACCTAATTAAAACCTGTTAATATTTTGCTAGCATTACATTGAAGAGTACTTAAATGGACATGTTCAAAACCAGATTCCAATTTGCATGAAATCGAGATTCAAGAGTAACCATACTGTCTGTCTGTGTACCGTTAAACTTAACAACTACTGAACTGACTTTTAAACGGTCTTCACCATTAGATAGTAGTATGATTAGTTTAGGTTTTTTGTGAATTCCTTGAAATATGACGATATTTGTTTAAAATGTAAAAAATACTCCCATTGTGAGCTTTCACGGTAAAAGCTGCCTAAAACTCATTGGGCATTGAGTTAATAAAACAACGTATGGAGCATCGTTCTGTATTTTTTATTTATAACTAAATATACCATGAATAAATATACTCTAAGTTCTAAAAAATACAGTAATTTAGGTATCTTCACGCAAGTTAAATCCATCAGATTTAGACAAAAAACACCCAGATCCGGATATGCAGACATCTAAATGTTCATCACACAAATGCCTGCCCTTGTCGGGAATCGAACCCGAGCCTCACGGTTGATCGGTGTAGTAAGGTGTGTACGCTAGCCACTCGACCAACGAGGTGGTCAAAGTACTGAAGTTTACAAATTACAGACATAAAACTCTCAGCATACATGATCCAACTTGCATTCATAACTTGAAACCCGGAATGTGTAGGAGTATTCGAACGTATAGGTCATTTGACATATACCTACATACATACATATCCTTGCAATTTAGGCAGAGTGTATTTAGACAAATAGAAAAAACAATACTTCCATATAAATTCTTATCAACTGTCGGGCTGAACGAAGTTTGCCAACTCAGCTATTTTAAATAAATTTTATGCCACAAGTAACATAGTAAGAGCTGTACTCTAACGCTATTATATTCTGTAATTTTATTTGTTATCCAAGAACTTAGATCCAGAGCACTTGAAGTTGAGCATAATTGTATGGGACAAAAAGTTTGCGATGCAAATTGTAGTTTGAATGTTCAACGTTTTAGAGCTGGAGCTAATTCCTAAATTCAAATGACGTGGTGTTCCAAGTTCTGACTTATTTCTAACTTATACAAGATTATTAGTGTACATTGTATCTTCACGACCACATTCTTGAAGAGGTAGGCAGAGGCACAACCAAGGAACCCAACACTAGCCGAAATAACTAAGCCTCACAATGTGATGGGTGGTAAGTCTATCGCTAACCGGGCATGTATATCCAATCCTGGTCAAAGTTAATTTTATTAGAAAATTGAAATTTCATATTTTCTATTTTTTTTTGTTGTTTTTTTAATGTAAATTGTCAGTTTTGGGTTGGTAGTGACCCTGTTGTTTACTGATAGTAATCTGTTAGATTATTCCATCAGCACAGTCAGTTTTGGTATATTTGTAGTTAAGAAACTCTTGGACTGTTTAACGTGTTACTTTTAAATTAATATTCTATAAATAGCCCACTGAATTCACTTTTCAAAGCATCATCACGGTTAAAACTTAAACTACTGAATTTCTAAGTTGTTAAATTAAAGTTAAATTATTAAGTACTTAAGTTTAAGTAGTCTAAGTTAAGTTGTTTAAGTTTTAACCCTGACGATTCTGTAAGCGAAAGCGATAGGTTATTTTAATAATAATAAAATGAAAAAATGAAGTAAAACAGCCCATGTGCTTCTTTCACTTCGCAAGCAGTGAGGCTTTAGAATTCTCTATCCGTAGATATCAGGAGAGCACCAAATATTTATATTTTTACAAGTATGTTAAAGCGTCACTCTTTGCATTCATTGTAATGTAGTGTGCATTTGACTTTTCTTGTTTGTTTTAAAGACTAATAATTAAAACAAGCTCCTGCTTTTAGAATGATTTGTGACGTCTAGTATTAAATACATTTTTATATTTTTAAGGGCACCATTGTACAGTATCTCGGTAAATCTTGTTCAATACTTTAGGGTTGCCTGGAAGAGATCGCTGCCTTGGCGATAAGGCCGCTTTTGTGAATCTTCTTAGTTTAAGTTATTTTACTGTATTTGTAATAAAATTGCAAAAAAAAAATAGGGTTGGACCACCCTTTAGACCACATTTAGGGGGATGAAAAATAAATGTTGGCCGATTCTCATAGATACCGGATAAGTACAAAAAATTTCATCAAAATCGGTCCAGCCGTTTCGGAGGAGTATGGCAACGAAAACTGTGACACGAGAATTTTATATATTAGATATATATTAAAAATATGTATATGCGTAGCTTAACATACCAGCCATAAAATAGCAACACATCAGTAAAATCTATTGTGTCAATAGGCGATGGTTGTGTCTTTCGAAAGAGTCATTATCTCAACTATCGGCATTGGTAGCGGCTATAACGTACTGTTTGCATTTTAAATTCAAACATATATTTCCAAGTCAAGCCCATTAAAGAACAGGCACATCAATTACATTCCCTTTTTATAAAAACACTAGCTGCCCGCCCTCGCTTCGCTTCGGTTATTCAAAAATAAAAATCCTACTAATATTATAAATGCGAAAGTTTGTGAGTATGTCTGGATGTCAGGATGTCAGTATGGATGGATGCAGTAAGCGCGCATGTCTTTGCTACGCTTCAACGATATTTAATTTCGCGCATGGAGATTTTAACTTTTTGATAACTCATTAGTTATTAATTTTTTTCTGATAGTATAAAAGGCAATTTTGATCTAAATTACACGCATAACGTATCTTACAGATTTATTTGATTAAGGGTTAATACTGTATTTGTTAAAAATATGTTCTAAAGTAACCCTTCATTTTACTGTTTTAAGTAAACGCAAAAAACGGTTATTGTGGGTTATTATTTAAAGATAGACATATACCACTGCTTCCTTTTTTTGAGATCTTTCGAAGAGGAAACATCCCACCATACATTGTTTTGTTAAGACTCAAAAGGTTTTGGCAGCGTTTTCGAGGGAAGCTCCCGATCGGCTTATTTTTTGCCGACATATTGGACTAATATCATTGTAATATCGTTGGTTTATACAAAACATAAACTTACTATACACTAAAACCTTCCTCAAGAATTGTTCTATCTATTGTTGAAAACCGAATGAAAATTCGTTCAGTACTTTTCGAGTAAATCGCGAACCGACAGACAGAAAGACGCAGCGGGGGACTTTGTTTTATAATATGTATTGATATAATTAATGATAAATTTATCATATAAAAATATTTAATTAGTACTATAATCTAATACTAAAATTAACTTTAATACCGACTAAATTAAGAACGTAAATACAATTTAGATAAAAAATGTCGCGCTGAAAAGCACTTTTTTATTAAGTTTGTTATTTTCCTCGCTAGAGAGCTCCGATAAATGCGTGCGATTGCTGCAAATTACAAAATCCCATGAAAAAGGCGCGTTTTTTTTTGGAATGACTAATGTGTTGCCAACCTCGCGGTTTTTTACAACTTCACCGTGCTTCGTCGCGCTATTTATAGACATAGGCACGCACCGCGTCCAGCCGGTACCGCTGCAACCGCGATGTTCCTATATTTTAAACCTGTAATATCTCCGAAAGTATTCGTTTAATTTACATGCTGTATAGGGCTATATTGTTCTATATTAAATTTAAAATTTGTTTAAGATACTTAATAAGATAAGGATTAATGCTGTGTTGCTTTAAGTCGCGTCGTAAATAAGCCATTATTTTTCGTAAAAAGTAAAGGATAAAAATTGGTTATTGTAAGTTATCCCTAAGAGATAAACATATACCATCGCGAACTTTTTTGTAGACCTTTTTAAGGTAAACAATACTTAGTCCATTATTTTGATCTATCTCTAATATCGGATAACAAAAGCCATATAAGGATTAATCCAAATAAAAATATATACACACAGACAGACGCGGAAAGCGACTTTGCTTTATACCATGTCTAGAAGCTGGTTTCGAAGTGTACTTGAGCGATTTGATCATGGGGTGTCAACCATAATAACACGATCTTAAATGTGCAGTAAAACCGATGAATATCAAAGAGATTTCGTATTTAATAATTTTAATAATAGCTTCACTTTGAAAATTAATTAAGGAAGAGGAAGGTTTAGGCCCTGACTTTAAAAAGGTGTTAAAGGATTTAATTTGATTCAGCATAATGATTTAATAGACAGACACACAAGTAAAAAGTTATGTATTTTAATACAGAAATAATAAAAAAGAATTTTGGGTTTGTTAGCTATGATGCATTTTTTTAAATAAAAAAAGCATTTTCGCGCTCGTACTCCTAAGGACTGACTTTACCTAACTCGGTAATGTACAACCACCTACAACGAACACCCATGACTACTACGACCTAAGACAGTAAGTCCCACAATGTCTTAGGTGGAAAACTCATCCTCCAATCCCAGGTGACGTTATTTAAAAAAAAAATAAAAAAATTAGAAAATTGAAAAAAAAATTAGAATATTGAAAAAAAAAATTAGAAAATAAAAAAAAAACACATTCTCTTTTTGTCAACACTGAAACTCATGAAGTCAAGTTTAGTAAGAAGTATTACACCAAGCTATTAATTAGACAACAAGTTCTAGACGTTTCTTTAAATGTTTAACAAAACACAAATGTTTAAGCAATAATGATTAATATTTACTTAACGTTGAATGAACAAGCTTCTCAATTCGAGTTAGTCTTAATTACCAGATCCGTCTCGACTGACTCCTAAAGTAAGTGTGTAGCGCTCAGGGCGATCGGTATGTGACGCGCGAGTTTAGATTGAATTACTCCCCCGTCGTTATACATCTCAGCAAGTTTCTGATGCTTGAGACGCTCGGATTTAATATCAGATTAATATCGGATAACAAAAGCCATATAAGGATTAATCCAAATAAAAATGAAGAAAACAATGAGTTTTGCGGAATTTGTATAAAAGACACAATATTTCAATTTACATATATATATATATACATTTAAGTATTCATATATAAAATATTATTTCAATGTTCATTTTAAACATGGTTTACAACTTATGAGAATTTTGGTATTTGTAAAAAAAGCAAGTAAGTATCTTCATACCCATATCCCGGAAGTAGTAGAAAGAGGCACAACCAGGGCACCCACAACTAGCCGAAGATCGTATATACTATCTAGTATCCCACAATGTGATAGGGCCTGTCCCCAACCGAGCACATATATAATCCTAGGCAACGTTATTTTATTAGAAAATTTAAAATATACTTTTTTTGTTGCCTGACCCGTGGATCGAAGCCGGACGGTTAGACCACAGAGGCGTTGCTGTTTGTAGGTTGAAGGTCTTGATATTTATCAGTTCTATAACATTAACTTCTAACATTTGTTTAAATAAACAAGCTTGTTGATTAAAGAGATAATATTGAATAAAGCGACTCACTTTATTAGTCACTTAAGTGAGTGAAGCGTTTTCAGTTTCGACGGTTGGTATGTGATTCGCGAGTTTGGATTGTTTGTCCCACATCATTACACATATTAGCAAGCATGCAACTGTTTATTATTACTAATATCAACAGCAAACATGATTTTAATCTTAGATATGTATTTGCTGTTTAACATTAAGATAGGTGAATTCAACATACGTGTATTTTCATTTTCGTTACAATTTGTACAGTTTTTTTTGGTCACGTAACAAAAATGACATAACAGAAACCGCTAAAGGTAGTTTCACAAGGTTAGTGTCTTTAATGTTTGTCGGTTTGTCTGTCTGTCTATTTCCCAGCCGCCATTCACTCTCAATATATTGAACTGATCGTGACCAAATTAGGGTAGCAGACCTATTCCTTGTTTCGAAGACGTTATCTGGTTTACCTACTGAAGGAATTCTCATGGGAGAGTGAAAAAAGGCAAAATGAAAACTGAAATACAATTCAGACATGCGCACATTTTTGTTTTGTTTGATAAGTTGTACTTTACTTATTGTTTCGTAAATGTTTCCAGTTCATAAGTTTTACAGTTTACAAATATAAAACTTAGTGTAAGTAGTCCAATTAATACTTGCAGTAGGTATGTAGGAATATTTAAACATATAGGTTATCTTACATACACATACAAACATATCTTCAAGCCAAGCTCTATCGAGTTAAGCAGAGAGCATCAAGTCCTTTGCACGGTAGGCAGACAGAATCGAGTGCCAGCTATCAAGATTCCCACATACCTAACTCGGTATTGTATTCTTATCTTACGTACACATACATATCTTCACGCCAAGTCCTTTTTGGTGAGTTATGTAGAAAGCATTGAGTGAAAAGTGTCACGACTCTTACAGACCTGGTTAGGTCATCATAAGTTGACTTTTGGACTTTATTAAAAATCCCAACCATACTAAAATTTTTAAACAAAGTGGCTAACTAGGAATGGTAGCAAGAGTAAACATTTGAATGTGGACTTAGTTATTATTCATCTTTAATTTAAAATAAGATTTAGAAAAAAAAAATCTCATACAAACCGTTGTTACGCCTGATACCTATCAGGCGTAACAAATTTGGTCGGGTAAGCTAGTCAAAAATAAAAAAAAAACGTTGCTTATATGTACCTAACCATAATATTGGTTTCGTGTTTTAGGAAATGGCACGCACATTCGCTGAAAGACACAGAATGTGCAGAAAGCGTTTAAAACGCAAGAATCCCGAAAAATATGAAGAGTAAAAAATCTGATAAAAATATCATAAAACTGTGTTTAAAATTTGTCGCATGTGCATGAGCTCCAATAGTTCCTTTTTGTTACGTTTTTGGTTACGCAGTTCCATTTTGTGACAATATTCAATTTTGTTTCCTTTTTGTTAAGGTACAAAAATTTTTAACATCTCCCAACTGTGGAATTCGTCGTATGTGACATGAATTAACAAGTTTTTTTTTATTTTAGAGACAGCATTCAGTCGCAATTATTGCTAGATCCGCTTCGATTAGTGAGTATATTTCACGTTGTCAACGGAAATTAAGTGCGAGTTTATTTGTTGAGAGTAATTATTCCCCGGTCATCATACATCTTAGCAGCTTTTTGGCGCTTGAGACATTTAAGCGAAAATTTATAGAAGTTTGATTAGGGTAAGTCAGGCACGAAAACAGGATAAATGAAAGCGTTGCGGAAAATCTGGTTGTATACTCGGTGACCGCACTCGCAACAATGAAATCTTACAAAGAGTGGTTATTCATTGAGTCTTCATCATTATATAGTATAAAATAAAGTCGCGTCCCTATGTCCCTTTATATGCTTAAATCTTTCAAACTACGCAACGGATTTTGTTGCCGTTTCTTTTTATAGATTAAGTGTTTAAAGAGGAAGGATTATGTATATATTTTATACCCTTGCGAAGCCGGGGCGAGCTGCTAGTAATTCATGTAACATACGCCTTAATAATCAAGGCATAGAGATACAGCGCATGCGCAAACCCTAGAACGAGTAGCGACCGCAGCGTTTGCCGCTGGCGCACGTTGATCCATTACTAGTGGGTTCGCGTGCAATATTTTATGCGTTACCAAAGTGCGTTTATAAACAAAATGGCGGAAGATCAAAGTAAAATATTAGAGTTTAACGAAAAATATCGAACGTGTCAATCAGTGTGAGACAAAAAATAAAAATATTACACGAAAAGATAAAAAAACGACGATTTAAAAAAACACATTGAGACTTTTGTGTATTTTTTTAAAACTACAGACTATTTAAATACATCCAAGATTTTTGAAGACCGTTGCGTAGATAGATGTAAATGATAAAGCACATGTGTCTTAGAGCATATTATATGAGGGCAGAAAAAATGAAAATTGACATGTAAAATGGGGAAATTTGAAATTTCATTCTTCAATTTCATAAATTAATGGCTATGCGCACACATATGCTTTTGAAAAACGCATATAGCATAGCCATTGACATATTTCTGTTTATTCGACTAGCCGGGAAAAATTGTGGGTACAAAGGTACACAGAATGTTTGTAACAAAGTAATGTACTTAATATTAATTTGAACGTTCGCACACTTTAAAACGCAGTGACTCTAAACATGCTTTAATTAGCAAGATTGGTGGTCCCATAAAATTATAATACTGTGAAAACATACAAGTGAATTTTATAAATGCGTCTATAAAAATAAATAAAACTTTAGTATTTGTTTCTAATGTTAATATGTTATCTTTTTACTCTAATATATGCGTATGAATGAATATACAGTACATTTTTTGTATGATATTGGAAGGCCAACAAACAGACGGGCTACCTAATGTAAGAATTCACGTCGCCTAGAGACACCAAAGGTGGTAAAGGTGCGTTGCGGCCGGAATATTAGGCCTCGAGAGAAAAGTTGGTTTACTGGCTACCTTTTCCTCCAAATGGGACACGTCTACGGCGTCTGACGTTATGGCGGCAGGAGTAGGTAAAGCGGTGTTATCAATCTGGACGAGTTGCTGCGAAACTCTACCACTTGATCAGATGTCACAGTGTTAGTGACGGGAAACCTATGCTCGCCTTTTACGAGCTGTCTAGCAGGAAGGCAGGTGGTCTATTCTGCAAATTATCCCGGACCAACACGGGGACAACATACACCAATATAACATTTTTACAATTTCTGTTCTTTTATATGACTTATGTTGACGGGATATCACTAGCACGTAGTTACTTAGGGTATATTTATTTTTAAAGAGATTGGAGATTAACTAAAAAACTTTTTAATTAAATTCCACGCGGAGGATTCACCAATAAAGTGATTTTAATGTCAAGAGAGTCCCTTAATAGCGTCTATAATTAAATTAGAATATTGAACCATAGTCGAAATACGAAAATACAATATAATTGACCGCCTAGTTGGTCGAGTGGATAGTGTACATTCCTAACCATACCGATCAATTGCGAGGCTCGGGTTAGATCCCGACGGCATTTGTGTGATAAACTTTTAGATGTCTGCGTTCCCGGGTCTGGGTGTTTATTACATTTATTCTGGTATCTATTTAAGTATTTCTATGTATAGAATCGTTGACTAACACTCATAACACAAGCATATAATTTGCTTACTTTGGGGTTCGATTCGATTTGTAAAAAAAAAGCACAATGTAAATATTCTCCACAAACCTATCATCTGTCACTTGTTATCTACATTATTGTCACTAAATCTGATCCTTCTGATTTTGTAAAATTTCCAACTATTACAAGCGCCTGTGAAACGAGCTGTAATGGTGTAAAAGTTGGATGGCTAGTAGATTTTAATTTTAGATTGTATTTGAATTTCGTCCTAGAAGAATGAGCAATAATTTATCAGCAATCCTGTATTTATAAATATTCTAGAGCAAATTATATTTGTGCTGTTACCTTCTTTTTATAAATGAAAATCACATCTGTGGTCGGTCTCGATTACCTCTGTGGTCTAGCGGTTCAGTTGTTGGACTTGACTGCCTAAGGTCCCGGGTTCGAATCCCGGGTCGGGCAACAAAAAGAAAAATGGATTTTTCCAATTTTCTAATAAAAAAAAAGTTGCTCAGGATTGGAAATGTGCCCAGTTGGCGATAGGCTTGCCACCTATCACACTATAGTACTTAGTGTCTTCGGCCCTGTTAGTGTCTTTCGGTGGCTGCCCTGGTTGTGCCTACTTTTACGGGGATAAGGGCGTGATGATACTTATATGATATGATGATAATTGCTGTTTGTTAGTCTCAGTAAAACTTGAGAACAGATGAATGAACCGATTTGGATAATTTTTGTTTTTTGTGAAAATCCAGAGAAGGATTAAGAGTTAAGAAAAAAGGAATGACTGCGAGAAAACTAGGAAAAACAACGTTTTAAGTTTTTCCATACAAACAGCGGGTGAAACGAAGTTCGTCGGAACAGGTAGTTTCAAATATTAACTAAGCCTTACTACCTTCATATGTATACTATTATAAAGCAATTGAAATTTGGACATATAGAAATGCCAATCGTACATTAAAATAGTGATAGAGTTTATGAGTTGTATGAAATCATGAATCTATAGATTACTGCTGGATATTACACTCCTAATGAAGAGCCTTTGTGGCATCGGACTTGATTTCTTGAGGTTCCGGGTTGGGCAACAAAATAGAAAATGTAAATTTTAAATTTTATTTTAAAAAATAATGTTGTCCGGGATATATGCCCGGTTGGCGTCAGGCTTGTCACCTATGACATTGAGGGACTTAGTGTCTTCGGCTAGTCGTGGGTGCCTTGGTTGTGCCTCTGCCTACCTCTTCGGGGATATGGGCGTGAAGATACCTTTTTTTAATAAAGAACTGATAACATTTTTGAATATTACTGACTCTCTCTATTCATAATAGATTACGAAATCATAAAAATGTGGACACAACAGAATGAAAATTTGGATTGGCAATATTAAAACATTAAAAAGCAAAAAGCTTTACACAAAAAAGACCAACACACATCCAAGATTAATCTGAACGAGAGCAACGTAAAATACACGCGGAACACACAAAAACAATCGCGTGTAAATTGGACACAATGTAATATAGAAAAACCACTATGATCATAAAGCAATTACAGTATGGACACAAACGAATGAAACTTCGGACTGGTAACATAAAAACAGTAAATGGTTTTACGTGGAGCATGGACGTCATCTCACGGATTTACAATTCAGCTGCGACGGACTAATTGGATGCAGGTAACAATGTTTGCGCCTGTGAGCCTCGCGTATATCCAGCTTGCATAATTTTATTGCATTTTATGCATCGAAAATCTGATGCATGCGACAAGCTGGCATTTATTGATTTTGCCAAATTGCTATATATCACCCAGCTCACTATCAAAATCACTTTCATTAATGTTATAAATATATTTTATAGTGTTGAAAAGAAAAGCAGATTTTTAACTTCGTCAATAAGGGTCACCAGGAAAATAAAACGTCTTTATGTTTTTTTTTAATATTTGTTACGCAATTTCTTGGCCAATTATAAGTGGAATTTGATGGTTCTTTTTTTAGGAAGGTAGGTAGATTATTGTTGTTCCATAAAAGATATTGATATCCAATCATTAGTTTTTGAGTTATCTATACATAAAATAAAATAGCTATTTTTTGTATACAGGGTACATAACCCAAAACGGGGGCTATTACTTTGAAACAGGCAAGTATTTACTTTTTTTAGTTTGTTTTTGTGCTTAAATTATTACTAATTATTACACTAGTCTATAGACAACTAAAATACTCAAACTAATTACTGCCAACCCTAATTTCTAAACGAACATGATAATGTTAAGCCAATGCCAATGCATTGTATCAGTAGGAAAAGGCGGTGATACCAATCCTGGCGAGTTTGCAGAAACCTTATCGCCGAAAAATACGCTCTTTTTAACCCCCGACGAGAAATGAGGAGTGTTATAAGTTTGACGTGTGTGTGTATTTTTTATTATTAATATTTTCAGGAAATAAAAGTGAACACAAATTCTTTTTATGGAGTACTAAATGTGTTTATGGTGTGTTGTTAATCGGAGACTAGGGTAAGGCAATAATAGGCAAATAGCGAAATCTGTTTCACCTGTTACTGGTCCAGTCAAACAACAGTCCCGAAGACTTGATATTGTAAAAAGATTGGCACCCAAACGTTACGCAAGTAAAAGACAAAAAACAGGTGGAATTATGAAATTTCGTATACATCCCAATTTTGCACAATTATTCAACTTTGGAGGAATGTTGCCACTAAAAACCTGTCAAATATGAACTACAAAAATTGCAATATAAAAGTCATTGTCAATTATTTATCTTTTTAAAATGAAGAATTTTTTAATGATATTGGAAGGCGAAACAAGCAGACGGATTTCCTGATGGTAAGAAATTCATGAAGCCTAGAGACACCAAAGTTGATAATGCTGCGTTGCCAACCTAAAGCCAAGATGTTCGCCTCGCGCAAAAGTAAGTTTATCGGCTACCTTACCCTCCAAACCGGAACACGTCAACGGCAAGCGCTGAGGTTATTGCGGTAGGAATCGGTAAGGCGTTGATACTAATCCGGGCTAGTCGCTGTGAAGCTCTACCACCTAGTCAGATGTCACGGTGCTAGCGACTATAAGCCTATGCTCGCCTTTTACTAGCTTCCTGGCACATCAAGGCAGTCATTTGCCTGTAAAGGATCGATTCTACAAAGGAGGCTGGACCATCACGGGGAAAAATAAAAGTATATGTTAATTATTTATCTCTTTAAAATTAAGAATATACTATAACTTATAAAAATACAATCCTTTCCATTTTCGTGTTTTAAAACCAATAAATACTGCTAGTGGAACAGCTGAAATCGTTCCAACAGCACGGAGACAACAGGTACGCATTGTTGTTTTCTGAAATCTGTTTCATATAACTTCCAATATACTAGTCTTACTTCTACCTCAGATCAAGATGTGATGTTTTAGAGCAGAATATTATTTTATTTTATCGTGGGTACAATCAATACCGTCTTTACCATAAGGGCACACGGGGCCAGTGCCTAGGGCCCCTAAACTCAAAGGGCCCCCAAGGATCGACCATTGCACTTTTTTTTAACCTTAAAATATTCTGGTTGGGTCCATTACATTTTTCTCGCTGCCCTGATTCAGAAACGTTCCAATTTTGAAACATGGAAAGTGACACTCTTCAGAAAATTGAGTTTGAGGATTTAATAAAAGGATTGCTCAACAGAAATTCCGAAAGAAACTATAATCGTAATCATAAAAAAAACAGCAGCGTACTAATGCTATTAATAACATACCTACTGTAATAAAATAATGTAATTGACTACCAAAAAAATCATGGTGCAAAAATTGTTAAGATTAATTTCTTTATATTCCAAAAGCCCCTAGTTTTTGTGTGCCCAAGGGCCCCAGCACAATCTAAGACGGCCCTGGGTACAATGTGTATTTGCGTCCAATGGTAGTACCCATTGTATGTGACACAAGTGTGTGTTTCACAAATATGTGAAACGTCATTAAATTTCTAAATCTAAATTAAATAATTGATCATAATAAATATGTATATTATAATTGTTATTTTTCCCCGCGATAGTCCAGGCTACTTTGTAGAATAGACCATCTGCCTTCTTGAGCCAGGCAGCTCGTAAAAGGTAAGCATAGGTTTACCGTCACTAACACCGTGACATCTGACTAGGTGGTCGAGTCTCGCAGCGATTCGCTCGGATTGGTACCAACGCCTTACCTATACCTGCCGCCATGATATCTTGCTCGTGAAATGTTCCGGTTCCGAGGATAGGCTACCTTATCCTCAAAACCGGAACACGTGTAGGATAAGGTAGCCGGTAAACTAACTTTTGCTACAGCCCTAACATCCCGGCCTAAGGTAGGCAACGCATAATTACCACCTTTGGTTTCGCATCATCATCATCAGGAAATCTGTCTGTTTGTCTTCCAGTATCACAAAAAAAACACCAAACAAACTTTCACGTTTATAATATTAGTGAGATTAGTAATGAAATGAAATGAAACGAAATGAAATGAAACTAAATGAAACGAAATGAAACGAAATGAAACGAAACGAAATGAAACGAAACGAAATGAAATGAAATGAAATGAAATGAAATGAAATGAAATGAAATGAAATGAAATGAAAAAAAAATTGTTATAAAGATATTTAAGAATACAACATATTCTACCACATTGTGGTTTGCAAATATTTAGTTAATTTTAAGAAGTTACATATTTCTATAAAAATGTACATTTAAATCGCAGCCCTTATTTACATTTTAATAAACATTTTATTTATTTATGAACATAAGTTTCATAATTTATTATAAATTAATTTAAAGGTAGATTAATTTTTAGTCCTATCTACCGTACAGTATAGAAATGTATTAAAAATATTACACAAGGTTTTAAATGCCATATTTTTAAAATGTCGACAACGATATCTCTCGGAATAAATAACGTCTGGTAAAACCTTTAAAACTTTAGCCATCAGAAATTTCATTCCATCTAAGAGTAATCGATTCAAATCAGAGAATATAACGCAATAAAAACTCCGATCTCGTAGTTTTCAATTCCAAAGTTTTATATGAGTCGAGTAGTTTCAAGGAAAAGGGAGTTAAATGCTTGTACTTGAAATAAGTACTTATTGATTTCTTGTAAATTTTAGATAATATCTTTTATCGATTTTTATTTCTTTTTTTATATTGTACTAGCTATGGTTCGTGACATTGCCCGCGTAGTTACTTTCCCCACAGGAGGTTTATTCGAGATAAAAACTATCTTGTGTGATAATCCAAGTTACCCTCTATGTGTGTGCCAAATTTCATGACAATTAGTTCAGCAGTATTTCGTGAAGGAGTAACAAACAAACAGACAAACTTTCGCATTTATAATATTAAAAGAAAATAATATTAGGATAATCGATATCGCAATGGTTTTTAAGCCATGGTTGCAAAAGAGGGGGTTACAAGTTGGACGTGTCTGTGCTCTAACTCTAGCCTCACGGTTGGTCGGTGGAGTTAGACATCTACGCTAGTCTCTCGACCAACGAGGCTGTTAAAAACTCAGGTATGCCAGTCAAAATTGAAGCTTTATATATATTTTTTAAAGGCTCATATGTCACTGTGCATAGTTAGAAACTTATCACATTGTATTGTGGTTTTCTACTAGTTGTATTGAAATCATAATCTACCACCAGATCCAACAGAATCTACACAGACTACTGAGTGAAACCGTCCTGTGCTAGTCTTAAAGGTAATAACCTAAACCAGATACTCACCTCTTACGAGCTGCTAAATAGAGAAGCATCCATTCTAATCAAGCAAGAAATAGGACCAAATTGGATAAACTTTTATATCACCTTTGTCTTTCTTTTTTAAAACTTACTAGCCGACCCGGCAAACTTCATATCGCTTATTAATAGTTTGTACGGATTTGCTGCTGCGAAAATGGAAAAGACTATGGTTTAATCCGTACAAACTATTAATAAGCGATATGAAGTTGCTTTAACCCATCAAAACTCTTAGTAGCTGTTGATGTCAAGCGATACGAAATTCGCCGGGTCGCTAGTTAGATATTATGTAGTAGTAGTAGTAGTACCTTTCGTCCAGCTTGTAACATCCAGTGGCACTTGAAAGAACTCGCCATAACAGTTACTCTGATTTCGCGGAATATGTACAATAAGCCTTTATTTTGTTTGTAATAATTGATTTCCGCTAAGTAACTCATTAAAAAATAGACTGGAATTTTTTTTGGGTTTACGACCTGCTAGGTAATTATATTTCACGTTTCCTGTTGGTTAATTTTTATATTTATTAGATACAGCGACGAGTCACATGACTCCAGAACGTACCTACATTACTTATTTTCAGTATACAAGATACTGGCTGGTTGAATTATAAAGCTTCGACCATTTAAATCATTTCATTCATACTCGTAGTTTCGCCGCCATTTATATCTATCCAATACATATGGATCACATCTTACCATAGTTCTTACGTTTCCGTTTCGTTGAAGCTTCTCCTATGCTGTCTCTTCTATTTACGATGAACATTTGAGTCAAGTCCTTTATTTACCTTTGCATCACCCCGTTTTTAAATGTGTACAAGTGGTATTATCGTTACAAATTACCAGTATTGAAATTACAAATATTGAATTGCAGTTATGAAAGGTTTTCTTATGAGGAAGATAGTTAACAAGTAGGTACAAGACTTTTCTGATGGTAACAGATAACCTTGGCGTATAGTTGTCATGGAAGTTATAGGTGCGTCGCTGTTTGTAAGGTGGTTAGAGAATTGACTGTAATTATTCTGAAAATATTTTTTTTATTAATTCATTATATGAAATTTTAGATAAACCAATTGTACAAATAGACGGTTGTTTTGTAAAATATGTTATTTTTCACCAAATTTTTAACCCCGACGGAAGAAGTGGGGTGTTATAATTATTATTTACTAGCTGCTACCTGCGGCTTCGCCCGCGTTTTCACAGAAACCCGGTGTGCGATCGGGATTAAAAATAGCCTATATGTTAATCCAGGTCACAATCTATCTGTCTTCCAAATTTCAGACAAATCCGTTCAGCCATTCGAGCGTGAAAGAGTAACAAACATCCATACATCCATACTTACAAACTTTCGCATTTATAATGTTAATAGGATTATGATTTTGAAATGTCTGTCAGCGGCATCATAGCTCCTAACCGAAGGGACTGGTTTTCATGCGGACTTCGCCTAAAGTTGACGTAATTGCGATATTTCTTTAGATATATTACGGGAGTAACGGGTCTAATACTTTTCTACTGAAATTTTCATTGTAAGTGTGAAATTGAAAGTATACTATAGTATACTATTTGGGGTATTTTATTTATACTCCGATTTTGTAATAGTAACCACAGTAATGTGCAGGTGTACTTATTTCTATGTGTAATTTAAACTAAAGTTCCAAAGGAGTTCGTGCGTTCTGGGTTAAATGATTTAGCTCTGAGTTAGCCTAGAATATATGCTGACTCAGACTATTAACTAACTCTAATTTTAAAGTAAGTTAATTATTAAGAGTTTAATATTTAATTGACACGGATCTGACGGTAAGAGATAACTGTGGCCTATAGACACCGTATATACTATAGGTACGTCACTGTTTTGTGGCTAGGGTGTTGTAGCCGCCATCTACTCTACCTGCTGGACAGGAACACGATACTGCCCGGCTACCCTACCCTCTCGAAAGAACATGACACTGTAATAGGACAGGAGCAGGTTTTTTTATGATATTTAAAGACAAACAAGCAGACGGATTTCCTGATGGTAAGAAATTCCCGCCGCCTAGAGACACCAAAGGTGGTTATGGTGCATTGCCAACCTGAGGCCGGGATGTTAGGCCTAGAGCAAAAGTAAGTTTACCGGCTACCTTACCCTCTGCACCAGAACACGTCATTGCGTTATAGCAGCAGGAATAGGTAAGGCGGTGGTACGAATCTGGCTGAGTCGGTGTGAAACTCTACCACCTAGTAGGATGTCACGGTGTTAGTGACGGTAAGCCTATGCTCGACTTTTACGGACTGCCTTGCAGGAAGGCAGATGGTTTATTCTGCGAAGGAACCCGGACCAACACGGGAAAACGCGGTCGATTGCTACTTCCACTTTTTTTCACACAGGGACCCAGAACCACAATCTTAATATATATAATTCTTGTGTTCGTGCGTTTGTCACTGAACTCCTTCTAGACGACTGGAACGATTTTAGTAAAATTTTTCCTGTGTGTTCATGGGAATTCGAGAATGGTTTAGATTCACAATTTGGTCTGCTGGCAAATGTTTTTTTAGTTAATTTTCAAATAATAAGTAGTTGTCGATTTTGGAATGTTTCACATTGTATCCGACAGACTGCGCTACTATTGAAGCATTCATGTCAACCAATACAAAGTTTGCTGGGTCAGCTAGTATCTTATATAAGAACCTGGTAGTTATTTGAACGTACTCAACAACAATTACTTCAAGGCTTTTATCAAAGCCGAATAAAGGAATTTAATAATGAAATGTAATAAGATTTATGTTTTATGACAAAGCTCTACCTTATCTTCAATTTACAAACGAAAATTCCAACACTGATTAATTTATTAGTGTTCATTAATTAAATTATTTCGAGTAAACAGTTGATTAAATTTTGCTATTTAAATTATTTTATATCTACTTTTTATCTACTGACCAAAGAGATACTTAGATTTAGTTTCTTGAATAGAGAAATTGCTAGTAATAGGGTTGCGCACTCTCTAAACTATTTTATGTTATGGCTATCTTCTTTCAACGATAGTTAGAAAGAAAGGGACAACATACGTTTAGGGCCGTCAGATTAGTAAGTATATGAAATTTATACAGACTTTAAATTTATTCCTCGGAAAACGTTCGTTAGACACGTCACAAGTTGACATGTCTGGACTAATTTGACATGTCTAAATATAGTACAGTAGTACTATTTAAGTTATGCGCTTCGGCTAGATTTGTCAAGCTTCGGAAATTCGAATGTATTTGAAAGAAATCAATATAGAGTTGTTATTACACATAATTAATCATTTCGCTTAAATATAGATTAAGTCAAGTGTTTTCACTCAAAAATTTTCAAAAACGATACGTTACTAGTAAGTATCGATACTTGACGACCGATATCAGTATCGAATAAAGTATCGATACTCCAGTGGTATCTTTTCTTCGCTATGCGTAACCTAACCTGAGCTTAATAGAAAGTATCAAGTTGTAGCTGTCACCCTGAAAAATACCGATCATTTTTATTATATTATAAAATACGGTACAGTAGTACTATTTAAATTATGCACTTCGGCTATATTCGTCAAGCTTCGAAAATCAGAATGTATTTTAAAGATATCAATATAGAGTTGTTATTACACATAATTAATATTTTCGCTTAAATTTAGATTAGGTCAGCCAATTTAAAGTTAAAAGTATGAAGTGTAAAAAAATATAAAGCCGAAGCGCATAATTTAAATAGTAGTACTGTACATAGATCGCGTATAATATTCTTTTACGGCATGTTATTGTACTTGTACCGGAAAATATTATTTATTATAAAATTATGTGTATACTTAAATAATTTGCTTTTGAGAGTGGCTCTGCCCACCTGTAACCAGGGTTGCATTCTACCGAACCGTTTGGTATTTTGATTTAACTCAATGTTTGGTATCTTCACGCCCATATCCCCGAAGAGGTAGGCAGAGGCACAACCAGGGCACCTACGACTAGTCACTAGTCACTAAGTCCATGTTCGGTGTTCGGTATAAAAAAATACCGTAGTGTGGGCGGTTTGGTATTTATTTTGATGTAATTTTCTGTTCAATAAACGATTCAAATGTCAGATTTTACGGAATAGATCAACAATCGATGTAGGTAGCCGTTTTGTGCACGCGCTCATGCCTCATAGTTTACGAGCCGTTTTGCGGATTGCAAATCATACCTACATCTCCTTTTTACGAACCAGGGACAGGGAGGTGTCATAGTGTCACCCCGCAGTTCAGATATTACGTTTGGGCCGCTTGACTTTCTTTACTGTAATACAAACGAGTGTTTCATTTTACTTTTTCAATATTCGGTAATTATTCGAAAAAGATATGGCAACCCGGCCTGTAACTCGTACTTGGGAACTATAAAAGCTGTTAATTTTTAATGAAAACGAATGCTTATTGCATTGCATGTGTAGAAAATATTATTATCAGATGACAGCTTTGGGTATTTAAATTTATAAAAAAAATATACATACCTAAAGAATGAAATTTGGCTGAGAATTTTTTTTTCTACATTTATATAAATTGACATCTAACTAGGTTGTAGAGTTTCGCAGCGACTCATCCGGATTGGTACCGCCGCCTTACCTATTGCTGCCGCAATAAAGTCATTACGTATTTCCGGTTCGGAGGGTAAGGTAGCCGGTAAACTTACTTTTGCTCGGGGTCTAACTGTAAGGTCGGGTGTTTAGGCGAGTAATGAAACGCTCTAGGTTCGAGAATACACTGACTATAATCAGGTTGGCAACGCATCATTACCACCTTTGGTGTCTCTAGGCGGCGTGAATTTCTTACCATCGGGAAATCCGTCTCCTTGTTTGCCTTCCTATATCATAAAAAAAACTGACATAACCAAAATTGCCACCTGAGGGGAGCCTGCTAAGCCATTTTTAATGTAAATTATCCCAAAATTTAGCACAAGTAGGAATAATTATTAGAACAAACGTTATACGTTGCATAAATCCAAATAAAATAAATAAATATCCCTAGACAAGTTACACAAATTCAATCTAGCCCTAAAACAAATTATATGCTTGTGTTATGGGTGCTAGTCAACGATACTAATACATGGAAATACTTAAATAGATACAGATTTAATAAGCACCCAGACCTGGAAATGCTGACATCTAAGTGTTCATCACACAAACTCCTGTCCCCGTCGGGAATCGAACCCGAGCCTAGCGGTTGGTGGGTGGAGTTAGGCGTGTACGCGAACCCTTAGACGGCGGTTATAAAAATGATTTCAAAGTTAATAATATGACATAAGTAAATACTCTAAAAACATTTATTTAATAATGTGACCAAGTGGCACTTAATAAAATCTAAGGCTACACATTAGAAAAATACAGCTGAAATTATAAACTGCTTCTTTTTCTAAAGCCTATAAAAATCAACCAACCAAAAACGCTGCTACAGCATCCTTAGGGTTATAATAATTTCAAACTAATTGAACGACAAACCAAGATCCTCTTGTGTTAAAATTAAGTTTAAATTAATCGACCGTCGGTCGCTATGACCCCAAATCTAGATGTTGTCCGGGTTGGTACGAATGTATTTAACTTGCGGAAATGCTAACGAAGCTTAACCCTAACTTGCCGCTTTGTCCCGCCGCTTCCTGTCCCGGAATTGTTAACCACACTTTGGTCACTATAGTTTTGTTTCAACCACCACAATTGTTGGAGTAACTTATTCACATTTATGAGAGGATTAGGTATTATTTAGGTATACATATAACGTTCTACATACATACTGTTATACATACTGTTTAAATAGCTGCTGCCTGCAAAATTCGCTTGCGTGTTTATCAAATTATTTTCACACTAGCTGCTACCTGCGGCTTTGCCCGCGTTTTCACAGAAACCCGGTGTGCGATCGGGATTAAAAATAGCCTATATGTTAATCCAGGTCACAATCTATCTGTCTTCCAAATTTCAGACAAATCCGTTCAGCCATTCGAGCGTGAAAGAGTAACAAACATCCATACATCTTACAAACTTTCGCATTTATAATATTAATATTAGGATAATACAAAAACTTTTTGATATATTACACAGTACACACATATCTTTATATGTATAATTCTTGTGTTCGTGTGTTTGTCACTGAACTAGACGACTGGACCGATGTTGATGAAACTTTTTGTGTGTGTTCAAGGGAATTCGAGAATGGTTTACATTCACAATTTGGTCTCCTGGAAAATGTTTTTTTAATTATATATTTAATAATAAGTAGTTGTTGATTTTGGAATGTTTCACAATGGATCCGACAGACTGCGCTACTATCGAAACATTAATGTCAAGCGATACGAAGTTCGCTGGGTCAGCTAGTATATGTATGTAGACAACGTTAAATAAGTGCGCAACTGCCTGCTTTATGCAGATGATGCTGTACTTTTGGGCTTTACACCATCTGAGCTGCAAACACTGGTCACAGTTATGGAAGGAGATTGTAAAGAAAGGGGCTTACATTTGAATGCGCTGAAAACCAAAATAATGGTGTTTGAAAGAGACGTAGCCAGAACGGATGTATCAGTTTTGGTTGATGATGTAGTGTAGGAGAAAGTGAATGAAATTGTATACCTTGGTTGTGCTTTTAGCAGAGATGGAAGGTACAAATCGATCAGATCACTCGGATATTATCCGAGGGTGGTGTCAAGAGTCTCTGAAACCGGCGTATTTGTATAAAAAGGGCAATGAATGTGAAGGAAGCTGGACAGATTTGTCAAGATTGTGAGATCTGGCACTTGATACTCTCTGCCTACCCCATAAGGAACTTGGCGTGAAGATATGTATGTATATAACAAAGTTAGTACTAATGTTAAGCGACACGAAGTTCGCCGAGGTGGCTGGATATTTTTCATAAAAATGAGACGACCCTTGCCTGCTAATTAAATTATCTTGTAATTTAGATTAAAGTCGCTTCCACGTTCCTTGATGAAATAATAATTAAACGTGCAAGAAGCCCTTACTTGATTTTCAACTGTTTTGGTCAGTCCGACGTTGTGCTAGTACTCAAAGGTTTTTGTTTCAAGATAGCCAGTATATTTACATATGACATCCCCAGAATGTGAACTTTCACATTTTAATGTTTTTAAGGGTAGAGTCTAACTGCTTAAAACTTGGGGAGATGAATGAAGTTTCACCAAATACAAGGATGGCAAGTAGATAATACAAGTATGTAATAACAGCTGTATCTAAATTTTTAGCTGACTTAATATATTTTAAGAAAGTAGCCGACCCCAAGTCTTCCACTATTTTAAACCAAATTCCATCAAAATTATATTTAGTAATTTGAAAAATGAAATCCTTACAAAATTACATTTACATCCACGGCCCTACTATTTATAAAAATATGAAAATATGACGCTTTCACGTCTTAAATGTTTAACCGATTTTGATCAAATTTGATACGCATAAAGGTAAAGACCCGAGTTCAAACATAGGATATTTTTTCAAAAACAAAACCCTCAAAGTACTGTAAGGAAGTATGACATTTTGTATGAAAATCTATTTACGCGGATGCAGTCAAGATTATATTTCAACTTTACTTATTATTTTATTGACCACCGCGTTGGTCGAGAAGTTAGTGTGCTTGCCTAACATTACCGACCCACTGCGCAGCTCGAGTTCGATT
>NJDC01000895.1:17752-37919 GCA_002245475.1 Calephelis virginiensis | reverse complement strand
AAGAAAGTAGATGTTATTTTCAATAATACTATTATAGATAACGTAGATTTTACTAGCTTCCTAGGTATAAAAATCGACAAATTTTGCAATTGGAAATCACATATTGATTCACTTTGTAATAAAATTGATAGGTTTGTCTATGTATTAAGAAGAATAAGAGAAGTAGCAGGTCTGAATGCATCTCTCTTAGCTTATCATGGATATGTTTCTTCAATTTTGCAATATGGGATCCCCATTTGGGGAAATTTTACCTTTACCATGCTTATATATCTTGGCTGTATGTGTATTTGTAAATAAACATCATCATTTGTTTCAAACAAATGCTGAAGTATTAAGAATTACACACTTCAGAAATAGTAAGAAACTACATGTGCCTAATCAAAAACTTAATATTTATAAAAATAATGTATATTGCATGTCCATTCGTATATATAACCAAATTCCTGATAGTCTGAAATCACTTCCAGTAAAAAGATTTCGAAAGAAGGTATTTGATTTGCTATTAGAGAAGACATATTATAGTGTTAAAGATTTTCTTGCTGACAAGCGTAAATAATATATAAATTTAAGCCTAATTTAAGAAATAAAATCATGGTTGCCGGGGAGTTTGTTTCGCCGTTTCTTCTCCCGACGGACTAGGTTTGGAAATGGTGGTAGTGTACGGTAGATAGGACTAAAAATTAATCTACCTTTAAATTAATTTATAACAAATTATGAAACTTATGTTCATAAATAAATAAAATGTTTATTAAAATGTAAATAAGGGCTGTGATTTAAATGTACATTTTTATAGAAATACGTAACTTTTTAAAATTAACTAAATATTTGCACACCACAATGTGGTAGAATATGTTGTATTCCTAAATATCTTTATAACAACTTTTTAACACACACATTCCGCAAATAAATAATTTTCATTTCATTTCATTTCAATATTTTAGAACAATTAGAAATCATAAAACACAATAATGTGTCCAGTAGGATTACTCTCGAATCTAGATATCATGCTAATTGGAAATAGGAATCGTGTCCTTTTAGGTACATTTGAACGTAGTACTAGCGGATTATCAACATAAAGTTACAAATTAATTCAACAAATCTGATAAAATAAATTATTGCTATCTATTAACTAAATATTATAAATAAACAAATAAATATTTATTTGGCTAAATAAATATTTCGCCACTATTGTGTTCAAGAGTACCTAAAATGACATACTCAATTCCAATTTCCAATATTGTCTGAATCGAGCTTCAAGAGTAACCCTACAGAACATTGTTGAATGAACAAATAGATATATCGAATTCCCCATTATTACGAATTTTTAGCAGCAATCGAGTGACACAGAATTCCACAATCGATTCGTGTACGACTGAGCTCCAGATTTTTGCCTCTGGTGATCTCAGTCTAATAAAAAACTCCTTGATGGTTAAATGTACTGTATAATTACAGAAAAGGACAACAAGCCGCGCGTGCATTCCTTAGTTTGTACGAGACGAGTGGTGCCGGTGGGGCGTATGTCCTGTCAGCGGTCAGTCCCCCTCTCCCCGCAGTAGCCCGCGCGACCGGACCGTGAGTCATGTAATGTTACACAGGAACAGATTCCCCCGCGTTGAAGGAAAAAGCTTCAACATTCTTGATGAATCGGTAGTGGGCATATATTGTTGTATCCTCTCGTTATGATGCCCTTTTTGGTGCGGATGTCGGCGACTCTGGTTCATGGGTCATCGGATAGAGGCGTCAAAGGTCTAGAATTTAAGATAGCCTCAATCTGGATCAGGCATGTTGAAAGCTCTTCATAAGTTAGATGAGTTAAGCCCATCACTCTTCTAAGTAAATGCTTGGTAGACTTTACTGCTGCCTCCCAAAAGCCACCAAAATGGGGAGAATAGGCCGGTATAAATTTAAACTCTATGCCTTCGTTATTTATGTCTGACTCAATGTCGTCAGATGAAACCTTTAAGAAGCATGAAAGCTCGTTAAAAGCTCCCACAAAGGTTGTACCGTTGTCGGAGTATACGCGTCGAGGCTTACCGCGGCGGCTAATTAAACGGTAGAAGGCTGCTAAAAAAGCCTCCTTTGTAAGGTCCGAGACAAGCTCCAAGTGGACGGCTCTGACTGCAAAACACACAAAAATACAAATGTAAGATTTAGCAAACCTGCAACCCCTACCCTTACGGTCGGCTATCAGCACTGGACCTGCGTAATCAAGACCTGTGTTTAAAAAGGGAAACTCAAGATTAGTTCTGTCCTTGGGTAGATCACCCATAATAACCTGGACAGGCTGAGCTTTAAAACGAACACAGCGAACGAAGTTACGTACTGTTTGTTTTGCTAGGTTTTTGCCAGCTAAAGGCCAGTAGGTGAGTCTGATGTTTGCTAGAAGTAGCTGGGGTCCAGCATGAAAAAGCGTTTTGTGTTCTTTTTCAAATATTATTTTTGTCAAATGGTGTTTACTACATAATAAAATAGGGTGTTTAACTTCATAAGTATAATTTGAATTGTTAAGGCGCCCACCTACGCGTATTAAATTTTCTAAACTCATGAAGGGAGAAAGACTAAGTAAGCTATTCTTTTTGTGTAAAGGTTGCTTTGCTTGTAAGCATTGATATTCCTTAGGGAACATTTCCTGCTGAGATATTTTTAGTATTAAGTTGTGTGACGATTGTAATTCTGTGTAGGTTAAGTACGGTGTTTGTGTTTTATATAATTTTCTGCATTTAATAATAAACTTTTGTATAAAGGCTACAATTCTAATAAATTTTGTAAAAGAAGATGACTTGTGTATTAAATTCAAAATTAAATTACTATTATCATTATTTGCTAGAATATTTTTATCAATAGATATATGTAAAGAAGTTTCAGGTAGAGTATTTAGCTGATTATTAGGAGGTGTAGGGAATTTAATATCCGTGTGTTTGAGGAAATTGGGTCCCGACCACCAGAGAGTAGAAACGCTATTGCAATCAGCCTTCACCCCCCGAGAATTAAGATCAGCGGGATTTTGTTTAGAGGGCACGTAGCTCCAAGCGGAAGTAATTTCTTGAATTTCACTTACTCTATTACTGACAAACTGTTTAAGTCGATTTGCTGGTGTAGAAAGCCAACTCAACACAATGGTTGAGTCACACCAAAAGTAACAGCGACTAAAACATAAAGTAAGTGAATTTTTCACCTTCAGAAACAGTCGAGTTCCTAGTAAAGCACCACACAACTCCAATCGAGGTATGGTTGTGGGCTTAATGGGTGCGACTCCATTTTTGGAAGCTAAAAGACGCACACACACTGATCCGTCGGCTGAAACAGTTCTTACATAAACACACGCAGCATAAGCTCTTTCTGAAGCATCTGTGAATGTATGAAGCTCAATTATAGATGGATTAGTGCGAGACCCAGCGAGGAATTTTAAGAGAATTAAGTGCTGGGAGTGAAGTTATAAAAGTCGATGTATTGGGATTGTAAATCTACGGGTACTTCTTCATCCCAATTACATTTTTATATACATGGTTGCTGTATCATGAGCTTAGCCTGAACTATGCATGGTCCAACAAGACCAAGAGGGTCAAAAACTTGACTTATCAAAGATAAAATATTCCGTTTCGTAATTTTAGATGTAGGATTTAATTGTATTAAGAAAAATAAATTATCTAAATTGCTAGCCCAAAACAAACCGAGTTTTACTAGATGAGTCATTTAAATTTGACCGCGATGAGTGACCGCCTCGTTGGTCGAGTGGCTAGCGTACTCGCCTAACTACATCGACTTACAGCGAGGCTCGGGTTCGATTCCCGACGGGGGCAGGCATTTGTGTGATGAACATTTAGATGTCTGCATTTCCAGGTCTGGGTGTTTATTAAATTTATTCTAGTATCTATTTAAGTATTTCTTATGTATTAGTATCGTTGACTAACACTCATAAGACAAGCATATAATTTGCTTACTTTGGGGTTAGATTCAATTAGTGTACATTGTCCAGGGATATTTATTATTTAAATTTAAAGTTTTATTTTTAATTTCTAAATTAAATTTATCTATCGATTCTAAAATTATTGTACTATTTGATTGCCACTGACGTAGATGAAATTTAGCAGATTCTAAGATGTTACTTACTCCTTTACATAAAGCTATGACGGACTCAGTCGGACCCACTTAAGAAGTCGTCGACATAAAAGTCTCTTTTAATAGACTCCTTAACTTTAGAGTCTGAACAATAGTCTGCAAGGGACACTAAACATTTAATGGCTAAATATGGGGCTGATGCAGTACCATAAGAAACGGTATTTAATTTATAGGTTTTCAGTTTTTCGGAAGGGTCAAACCTAAAGACTATTTGCTGTAGAGAACGTTGAGAAGGCTCTACTAACACAGCTCTGTACATTTTTTCAATATCGCCTGTAACGACATATTTATGTTGACAATATCTTAAAAGAATAGAAAGTATGTCTTCCTGCATGGTTCGATCTACCATCTGAATGCTATTAAAAGACTTGCTTGAGGTACTTAAAACGCGGACCCATCAAAGACCACGCGAAGTTTGGTGGTTGAACTAGACTCACGTATGATACCATGATGTGGCAAATAATAATTGTGTTTTGATTTTTCTGAATTAAATGACATGTGATTTAAGTTAATATATTCTTGAATGAAATTTAAGTACTGTTTTTTAAATGAAGTATCACGTTCGAATCGACGCTCTAGGGAAAGAAACCTACACTTAGCCATTGCATAAGAGTCACCCAAGCACTCAGGTGAGTCTCTCAATGGAATGGTAACGATGATTGACCACAATCATTACGACGTGTGGTGTCATTAAACAACATCTCACAAGCCTGCTCTTCTGAAGACAAAGAGATGCTGGAGAGCACTGTATCAAGCTCCCAAAAGCGAGTAAGTTGGTCGGACTCCTCATGTGATAAAAAATGACACACAGATTGTGTATGCAGTGTGAGGCAGATACACACAACCTGAGACTAGCCAACCTAATTTTGTATTTTGTAATTTAGGTTTGAATTGGCCTAAATTAATATTTTCAGAACCTAAGACGTCCCAAAATACCTCAGCGCCTACAAGAATATTGATGGCTGATGGTATATAAAAGGAAGGATCAGCTAACTGAAGACCTGGTGGAATGGATATATGCTTCGTATCCAAGTAAGTACCAGGCAGCGACTGTGTGATTGATCGTAAGACGTGGCAGTTTATGTTTGCCCTATAACTACCAAAATATGAGTGCAGTGTAAGACTACAACTTTCTCAGGTTTTAGAAATTTGACCATTAATACCTGAGACAGTAGAGCTAACGTTGCGTTATACCAAACCGAGCCTTTCACAGAGGTCTTGTGTGACGAAGTTCGAAGAACTGCCGCTGTCCAGTAAAATTCTGGCGGTATGAAGAGTGCCACGAGCATCTGCCACCCTCACCAATGCTGTGGATAGCAATACATGGGCCTGATTAGTAGGAAAAGAAAAAGAAGATAACGTTATGTGTTCATTAGTCTGTTCTGTAAAGGATTCTTTATGTAAAAGGGAATTGTGCTTATTTTTACAATATTTGCAATGTGATAACTTGAATGTTTTATATGTATGTCCTGGACGAAGACAATTGATGCAAACATTACTTTCTGTTGCCTATTTAATTCTTGTATATGTGTCTAGACTTCGAAAGCATTGACAGGAAAATAAATAATGATCTTGTGAACACATTGGACACTTGATTTGATTAATGTTATGTTTTTGTTTTGTGTAAATTAATGTATTTTTAGTTTTATTATTGGTATTTGTGATTGAATTTAATGTATGCGTACTGAATTTATTGTTAGTATTTTTAATGTGATCAAATATCAATGATTCAAGTAAGTCAGCCCTGTTAGATAAAAAATTTAAAATCCGGCTCGAAGGACCATTAATGTACGACTGAGCTCCAGATTTTTGCCTCTGGTGATCTCAGTCAAATAAAAAACTCCTTGATGGTTAAATGTACTGTATAATTACAGAAAAGGACAACAAGCCGCGCGTGCATTCCTTAGTTTGTACGAGACGAGTGGTGCCGGTGGGGCGTATGTCCTGTCAGCGGTCAGTCCCCCTCTCTCCGCAGTAGCCCGCGCGACAGGACCGTGAGTCATGTAATGTTGCGCAGGAACAATTCGTGAAGCGGTTACGAATAATTGATATTGGGGGGTTTGGTCTATATCAATCAATCGAGGCGGCGGCAAGTCACTCGTGTGTCGTCGTTTGTACGGTACGGTCGAATTCCTGAGGATGCCTCGGTGTAGAGGCGAAACGTACGTCAAGTGCAATTTGGTGTTCTCTGTGGTGAGTGCTTCGACAAAGTTGGCGAAGGACGTGAAAAGTGGTTTTGTTTCCCGTGTTCGGACTTTATTTGCTCTGGTTGTCGGGTTGTCACATGTAAAGAACGTGACAATTTATATTGTTTCCCGAGCTTTTCCTATATTCGTGTTCTGGTCGCGGAGGTGGGTGGTGGGAACGTCAGTTAGGCTTGTCACATTCTATGTCGTTTGGAGGATTATTTGCCACAACAGTTACACTGCTTACGCGGAATTAGCAAAATAAAGGCTTATTTTACATCTGTTATAATGGATTTCCGCAACGTTACGCCTGATTCAATAAGATACCCAACATGCTGGTACCACTTGAAGCACGGTGAACGCGCCAAAAAATGCGTGCGGCCATGTAACTTCAAAAACTCGGAAAACGCCGCGAGTCGTCGGTAGTGGATACAGCCGATAGCTCTACGTTCACCGGTCGCCTGTTTATTACGGACAAGAGGACGAAGATGCAATTTTTAGAGGACACAGGCAGTGAGCTCTGCGTCTTCCCCTACCACCTATTACGAGAGCGCCGGTCTCCAACGAACTACCAGCTGACTGCAGCCAATGGGACTAACATTAGTACGTATGGTTCCACGTACATCAACCTGGACTTAGGACTTCGACGAAACTTCCCATGGCGCTTCGTGGTAGCTAATATAACTAAACCCATAATAGGTATAGATTTTTTGTCACATTATAATCTAATGATAGATTGTAGAAATAAGAGACTGGTTGACAATGCCACTAGCCTTACCACGAGGGCCAGCTAGTCAACATCATAGCACATTTTCCATGAAGGCATCTACTGCCGACTCTCGATACCACTTCATGCTTTCACGAGAATTTCCTGAAATCACACGCCCATCTGGCACGCCATTATGCGTTCGGCACAATACACACCATCACATTCGCACCACACCTGGACCTCCTGTGTCATGCACCCCCAGACGCCTTGCCCCGGACAAACTCAAATTAGCTAAATGCGAATTCGAGGCGATGTTAGCCGACGGAACAGCTAGGCCATTCGAGAGTGCATGGTCTTCGCCACTGCACCTGGCGCCTAAAAAGATAACAGCTGGCGTCCCTGCGGCAATTATCGTCGAATAAATGCTCGGACTATACCCGATAAATACCCGATTCGGCATATCCACGTTTTCACACATAACATATCTGGGTGTAGGATCTTCAGCACCATAGATTTGGTGAAAGCCTATAACCAAGTGTCCATTTGGCACGAGGATATACCGAAGACGGCGATCACGACACCTTTTGGGATGTTCGAGTTTCCCTTTATGACGTTTGGCCTACGTAATGCGGCCCAAACTTTTCAAAGATTAGTCGACGAATTGACTCGCGGGCTAGACTTCGTTTATTCCTATTTAGACGATTTTTTGATATTCTCGAAGGACGAATCGCAGCACGAGAATCACCTGCGTCAAGTCTTTACAAGATTGAAAGACTACGGCATGGTGATAAACGTGCCGAAATATGTTTTTGGTGCTCCGCAATTACATTTTTTAGGTTACTTGATCTCGGAGAGCGGAACCAGACCACTTGACACCAAAGTCCAAGCCATGCTTGACTTTCCACCACCCCAGAATATCAAACAACTAAGACATTTTCTAGGAATGGCCAATTTATATAGGCGATTTTTACCCAATGCAGCGCAAATACAAGCCCCATTGATTAAGCTTCTCACAGGTACAGTAAAAGGTTCTACATCGATCAATCTCACCGGAGAAGCTCTTCAAGCATTTGAGTATACCAAAGATAGCTTATCGAACGCAGCATTGTTGCAATTCAAAACTAGCGTTAGTCACAGATGCATCCGACAAAGCTATAGGGGTGGCCCTACAACAATTGAAATGTGGCACTTGGCAACCTCTAGCTTTCTTTTCCCGAGAAATAACTCCATCGCAGACTAAGTACTCTCCATACGATCGAGAGCTTATCGCTATTTACGAGGCCATAAAATATTTTAGGCACATGCTAGAAGCAAGACATTTTGTGATCTATACAGATCATAAGCCACTCAGTTTAGCCTTTCACGAAAGAAAGCATAACTGTTCGCCAAGACAATTCAGACATCTGGACTATATCTCTCAATTTACGACCGACATAAAGCATATATTCGGCAAAAATAATGTTGTAGCTGACACTTTATCAAGGGTCGATGAATTAGAGACAGCTATAGATCTCCCGGCTTTAGCCAAAGATCAAATCTCAGACACAGAACTAGCCGAATATCTTGATTCTACTTCGCTTCGGTTATAAAAATACGAAATACCGGCGAGTTGAATACCTGTGTACTGTGCCATCAGTACCTCGACTCCCCGCCCATTCGTCACCAAGCGATTCAAAAAAAAATATTTGAATCATTTCATGGTGTCTGCCACCCTGGCCCGAATATTTGTTTGGCCAGGTATGAGGAAGGATTGCAGAGACTGGGCACGTGCATGTTTATCGTGTCAACGCACTAAATTTAGCCGACATGTGTCAACTCCGATAGGCACTTTCGACTTACCACGTGCGCGTTTCATGCATGTCCATATTGACCTGATTGGACCCCTTCCCATCTCACAAGGTTTCCGGTATTGTTTTAAAGCAATAGACCGATTTACCAGGTGGCCAGAGGTCATCCCTATTTCGGATATAACCGCCGAAACGGTCGCCAAAGCATTGCTTATGGGCTGGATAACGCGATTTGGGTGCTCAATAGATATTGTGACAGACCGCGGACGTCAATTTGAGTCCGCACTGTTTCAATATATTTCCAAATCAATCGGATTCAAGCACAAAAGTACCACGAGCTACAATCCTGCCTGTAACGGCCTTGTGGAAAGATTCCATAGGGTTTTAAAAGCATCGATCACGTGTCATGCTGATGACAATTGGTAAGAAATTTTACCCCTGGTACTTTTGGGTATTAGAAGCTCGATCAAAGAAGACTTACAAGCCTCTCCGGCTGAACTTCTTTATGGCGAACCACTAAGACTTCCCAGCGAATTTTTTTAACCCTAGCATGACCGGCACTACCGATCTTACGGATTTCACTGCAAGGTTACGCTCCTTCACCCAAAAACTAAAGCCGGTTCCAGCTTCATGCCACAACAAAAACAAAATATTTGTTTTTAAGGAGTTAGACGACTGTGAGTACGTCTTCTTGCGCGACGATGCCTTACCAAGTTTTCAAAATTCTTATTAAAGACAAGCCTGTGACAGTAAGTATGCGTCGACCGCTTAAAACCCGTGCATTCCTTGTCTGACTAACTTAACTTTCCCCAAAAAGTCACTTCGGCACCATCTAAACAATCACACACTTCTAACACAGACACGCAATCTCACTTAAGTCCCCATAAGAAGATTAAGACCACTCGTTCGGGCAGGCATGTGCATTTCCCAAATTACAATCTAGCCTAACCAAGGCTCTGGGGGGAATGACGTAGGACACACATTCAAGCATACAAACACTCGCATACATTCATACACTACATACAATTCTACACATAATAGACGTACAGGTACATAATTGCAATATTCATTAATAGTTAACAAATGTCGCTTCGCTGTGCCGTGACAATGCATTCACGATGTACTCACCTGCATTCCATTGTCCTAGCACAGCGACACACGCGCCGCATGAACCGGCTTGCCTCCGGCAGTCAGAGCTATCAACTCATGCGAGACGCATGCCGCTTTTGCATTCTGGGCCGTGCCAAACGAATCGTTTCGTATTTCGTGTTTATAGTAGTAGTAGTAGTTATATTGTTATAAGTAATTCTTTATTGGCTTGTAAAAGTAAAAAGAAATACATATTTATTTTATTCTTTACGTGTACGTGTTTTTGTTACCTTACGGAAACTAAAGCTTAAAATACCTGTTATCAAACACTTTCATTATTATATGTATATTTATATGTCGAGGCAACACAAAGGTTCCGGTGCAGTGCCTACCTTATAGGACCGGACTTACTGAGGCCAGCCCGGCCTCAAACCAGACACTAAATTTATTACGGTGCCTAAACTATTTTAAAAGAGCCAGCTACGGAAAGACCAGCTAATAATTAATAATTCTAACATAATAAGTGATAATTAATTCTAACAGCGTTTTCACACTATCCGATCCGATATCGGTGTCGGGTGCCGATCCGATCGGAGCTGATACCGATATGCTGGCGGCACCATCGGACGCCCGTGGCCGTCGGGCGATAATGTTTGTATGTGTGCTATACGTGTATTTAAATTGTCTCTGTGTCCGTAGAGCTCGATGCGCGTCGGCCATTTTGGGCTTATTTACTAGTTTGGTTGTCATCATTGCATCGTTATCATTTATATACGATACCATTACATTTATTGAACTGGTAGAACAAGGTGCGTTTTGTAGCTTGCTAAAAAAGAGTATAAAATGCTCCCTGTGAATGCATCCAATACTGTCGGTGGACAAATCTTTTTTTACGTCTCAAATAATATAGATACCTACAGCAATTAAAGTTTTCTATTATAGTCTGCCATGATTACTCGCCCGCACAAAGTTGTCGATCAAACCTATCGGAACGATTTTGTCGGAAATATGTGAAAATAGTACCTACATGGTTTTGGCTATTGGACGGCGGCTATCGTCATCCAACATCGACATCGGATCGGATAGTGTAAAATCGCTCTAAAGCGCACTAAAGGATGAATTAATGCACCGAAATTTAAAAAATAATACACACTCTTTCACTTATAATATTTAATGTGCAGTCCACATACAAAGTGGTAGTGTATACCATATAGATCGGGTAAAACTCGATCGTTAAAATTTTTGCTTAAATTAATAAGTGCTAATCTAATAGTAAATATATTTAAACGAATTCATATGTTAAAATATATAAATAACGAAAATAAAAAATACAATATATTTAATTAAGTTAGATATTTGCACACCATAATGTGGTAGAATATGTTGGTATGAATAAGTACTTTGTAACAACTTTTAATCACACATATTCCGCAAATAAATAAATTTCATTTCATTTCAAAGGCGGTCTTATCGCTTCAGAGCCCTATCTGCCAGACAACCTTAGGATGAAGGAGACAATTTAAGTACCTAATTAAAAAACTAAGGTACTAACTTTATAAAACAAAACTTATGCTAATCTAATAAATATGTTTTATTTCATGTTAAATAAAGTACATTACCATTAAAAATCCTACCTAACTAAATTTTCATAGACGAACATAATTGTGATTTAATGAGCAAACGTTAATTTTTTTTATATGGTATTGGAGGGCAAACAAGCAGACGGATTTCCTGATGGTAAGAAATTCACGCCGCATAGAGACACCAAAGGTGGTAATAGTGCCCTGCCAACCTGAGGTCGGGGTGTTAGGCCTCAAGCTAAGTAAGTTTATAGACTACCTTATCCTCCAAACTGGAATACGTCAATGGCAAGCACTGACGGTATATGCGGTAGCAATAGGTAAGGCGGTGCTGCCGATACAGGCGAGTCGCTGCGGAACTCTACCACTTAGTTATGTCACGGTGCTAGTGACGGTGAGCTTATGCTCGCCTTTTACGAACTGGCTGGAAGGCAGATCGTTTATTCTGCATAGGAGCACGGACCAACACGGGGCAAATAATGTTTACCCACCATACAAATGCAACCTACAGACTGACAAAATTAGCTCAAAGGTGAATTTTCTAACTTCGCCATTCCTACCTTTCAAAATAACAACTTCGGATATTTTAATTTGAGCACTTGTCCCGAGTTTGGAATAAACATTTACAAATTTAATAAAAGAAATCAGCTTATCTTTAGGTTCTTTCTTACACACTTCACAGGTAATTTTATATCACGTAACTTCCGACGTAATCGGTACGTAATGGACCTTTATGGACAGTTACTTTACTCTTTGAATTGTATTCAAGATTTCACCATATTATTATGTGCTTAATCCTCGGTAACACAAATGATTAAGATTCATCAGCGAGAAATGAAATAGTGCAAGATCAAGTCGTGTCCGAGATGCCTTTGTAAAAAAATTACAATCATCTTCGATACTTGCATCGAACTTAGGGCGGCACCGAACGGGGGCGAGCGATTCCACCTGCTGACTGACTGCCTGCAGACTGCGTATAGTACAGCATTTTAATCTTATCGGATGGCAATAGAGAAAGATCTCAACGCGAAGACTGAACATCAAGGTTTCCGTATGCTGTATTTTGGTGGCTATTTTTTGTGCGAGGTCAGAAAACATGCACACAGTTCTCCTGTTCGTAAAATACGGCCGTAGCTAGACACCATAGATGATATAAAGGCGTCACTATCCTATGGCCGAGATGTTAAGTCTACCCAGTGCAAGTCTACTGGCTGGCATTATGGCGCAGGAGAATGTAAGGTGGTGGATCCCTACTCGGGCAAGGTGCTGCACAGCACTCCATCACCAGTACCATATGACAAGGACTAGAATATATGAGGAGGAAAGTCGCTCAATTTGCCGCCAGCGTGCACTGCACTCCTTGCACTTCCACTTACGGTGGGCCGCACCGTAAACTTTCATAATACGAAATAGGGTCATCACCTTACGCCAAAATGAGTAATTGTGTCCTGTTGTTTTATCAGGTCTGGAATGAAACGAAACATAGATGCTAAGACAATCATGTATTTAAGTAATAAATAGTCAAAAATTAACAAAAGAACCGTTGAAAACAGGTACATTTTACCAATCTCCGAATTTAAGATTTGTTTTAAACCTTAGACGCTAAGAACACTTAACAAGTTGCATGCACTACTACACAACACAAACCGGGCCGAACTTGTCTAAGTGAATGACTAGGTTGCAAATGTTACGTTCTGGTGGCGATTATAGTTCCTGTCTCATCCTCCCCCCCTCGCCCTCCACCCGGATACAATATATAGGTACCTAGATACCACGTGTGGATATTCCTCTGCCTCTTGCATATTATTAAAACTATACAATTAACAACATCAGATTTAAAAAAAATACATATTAAGACGTAGTACCTATAGTATTACATTAATTAATATTACGTAAAACTGCAGCATTTTGTCACCCCTCAAAAACAAACATGTGAGGTTAAAACCAGAAAAACTGAAGTGTAAAAAAGAGTACTGTGATCGGTCAAAGTTTCATTTTATTTAGGATTGGAGTTTTGACGGGATCGATAGAAAAGATGGATGCAGTTTTTTCACAACCTAATTTTCAGTTCATGTTAAATTAAATAAAATAAAATAAACCTGGCGGCATTTTGTCTACTTTTCTTCAATTTAAATGCAATGCATAAGTGAATATCGTGTATTTTCTCGAAGTCGCCAAATCTTACTCTAAGTGCTTCGGGCTTAGGATTTACCTCCATCCCTGATATGACTGACTTGAATATAACGGCTTATGATTATTTTAAATCATTTCGGAAAATTGCTAAAACTTGTACTTTAAACCGAGTGAGTAAAGACAGCCGTGTCCCAATGATAAAGCGTGTCGCCATTCAGTGCCGAAGTGTGCCAATCTTTTCTAAGAACGTGCTTCAATTTTCTAGTGCGCCAGCTGAGTGTACTGAACGATGTTAAATAATAATCTCTAGACGGTTCAAGTAGGTATCTAATAATTCCAAGTAATTTTGATTATTATTATTATTTCAGTATTTTTTTGTTGGCTGTTATTTTAAACAATTTTATCAATAACCAATAACATGAAAATAGTGTAGATATAATCATTTTACCAGCGCCACGGTAAAGAGAAAGCAGTTAGTACTTATTATATTTGGTGCAGTTGGTAACATTGCGCACACAACAACTTTTAAAGTACTCGATTGGGCAACATTCAACGTCGAGCGTATGTCCAGCGTGGTGCGCTGCAGTAGGTACTATAAATGGACAACAGGGTCGGACACAAACTGAAACTTAACCTGACAAATGATTGGCGACTTTCTTTTTTTCACATAGTACGTACTCATATAGGTACAGTTAATTCATAACAAAATTATCAAATCAGTGTTACAATGCACTCATTTTAACACTGAATTGATAATATTGTTGTGAATCAGATTTTAATCACATTTGATCAGATTTTAATAGTATGTAAGTGGCATTCGTAACAGTTGAATTCTCCTTTAAAAAATCTAGTAGTTGGATCCAATCAATACGAACTCTACAAAGTATAAATCTAGTATTGCTTACTAAAAGCTTTTTTTTTTCAGACAATTCTTAGAATACAAATATATCGACGGGATCACACATATATTTTAAACTAACATCAGAGGAAATATTTTGTTAAAACTTTCGAGGAAATCCCGTCAATACAAGCACTGTGTTGGAGACTACAAAACAGAGATCAAATCATACATGGCAGGACCGTGGCCTCGGTCGCTTTTCAATAAATATATTTTACACGAACCGTTGCTACCAGTACTGTCCCCGAGGCTACCACAACCTGTGAACACAGCTTACGAACTTACAGTAACTTCAATATATTATATTGTGATTTTTTTCGTAACGTTTGAATTACGCTGTTACTAAGGACCATTTTACCTAACACTAGACTAACAAATTATGTGACCATTAAATGACATTTTGTATCCACCAATACGAGTATTTTTTTATTGAATTAGACGAGAAAGCGAACACGCATATGACCCTTATGCTGATACCAAAGATGTTATAGGTGCGCCGCTGATCTGTAACCGATATGAGTAAGCCTACCGGATACGTTACCCCGCCGTAACACGACACTGTTATTGTGGAGAGTTATGTACTTTTAAAACATTGTTTATAATACATTTAATAAATTAAAAAAAAATGTGTCGAAATAACAAATAATGATAATAATAGTAGTAAAAAACGTAACGACGTCACATTTTAGTGTTGCTGTCTCTGTCTCTGTGGGTTCAATTGTAATAACAAAACTCAACAAGTAATGTTTTTATAGTCCATATTATTTATTTATGACAACTGAAATACAATACAGTGGTACATGTTACTATATAGGTACCTATGTAACGTATAGTTAAATTATATCAATACTGCCTCTGTGGTCAAGCGGTTCAGTTGTCGGACTTGACTGCATGAGGTCCTGGGTTCGATTCCCGGGCCGGGCAACGAAAAGAAAATTGGGGTTTTATAATTTTCTAACAAAAAAAACGTTGCTCGAGATTGGATATGTACCCGGTTGGCTATAGGCTTGCCACCTATCACATTGTGGGACTTAGTGTCTTCGGCTAGTCGTGGGTGCACTGGTTGTGCCTCTGCCTACCTCTTCGGGGATATGGGCGTGAAGATACTTTATATCAATACTGTATGAGCACTCATGCTGCTGCCTTTATGGAAAGCTCTGTTTGGTATCGTGTGTAAATAAAAAGTTACAATCTCAAAAGAATGAAACATAATGTTTATATTTTTACTTATATTCTTATTATCATATACCCTACTTATCTGTTTTAAAAGTAAAATTTAAAGTTTTTAAGTTTTTTTGATAATGTTTTGTAAAATTTAAGTTCCGCAGGTATTATAATCAACCGAAAGTTTTGTTACTCGACTGGCCAAAAGACAGTGTAAAGTTCATGACTGATTGATTTACACATTACAATATTAGTCATATATATTTTATGCCATTGTTATTTCATCTGGAAAAGATTAGGATATGTGGGATATCCAAATATTCAGGAGTACTAGTACTAATGAATAACCACCGAGACATTTCGACATAGGTAATAAATATACTTCATTAGAAAATAAATGGAAAACTTGAACGCGTCAATGTGACGAGGGACATTCGCTAGCAGCCCCCCCAGTGTTCAACAGTTACAAAGTGTCTCGGCCAACGGGACAGTACTAGTGGAACGGCTCACTTCTCGCCCTTACAACGATACACATAATAAATAACACCGTAGCCATAAACGTTACTTCAATTTGCGCTCAGCAAGCGGGTAATATCTACCTTGTAACCTGAGTTTAGAATCTCTTTACAATCCTATTAAAACTATAATAGCTAAAAAGGCGCATTTAAAACTTATTAAGGAAAAGTGACAAATTGTATAAGTTATAATGTTTAGTACTTAACATATTTTCATTCAGAAATAAAAACCGTATATTACGAGTACTCTAAGAAAACACAACTTATATTGAAAAAAAAAACACATTATTACTTTCAACAACGGTTCGTATGACACAAAAGATAAATATGTATTACATATTATTAACTATTGGTTTTATTTTTTTCTTACCCACAAGCATACATAACTTCAAGCCAAGTCTCATAGGTGGTAGGCAGAGAGTATCGAGTGGAAATATTACGATCCTTACGCATATATTACGATACAAACACGCCGGTTTAGCAGATTTTAAACTACTAAACATCAGCCTCGAAAAAACCCCGAACGATGTACCTAGGCAGATTGAGGACATCTATCTACATTTTCTGGCATACCCAACTCTCGCTACTATACAACAACGTTGGAATTAGCACAGGATTCTGCAAAGCGAGTTTAGCGCTCAGACTTAAAATGTCAGTTTCAAACAGCTTACCCAACGCTCCATTCCCATCACACACTTTCCTTTCTTTATTTATTCTACTTGTTTATAGTTCAGACGCAAATACGTTTTGATAAGAGTTATGGTTTTAGCCAAATAAGTTAAAAATGAAAAAAAAAATGTATCACGAACCGTCGTTGAGGTGAACGGTTATTTTATTTAGGAATAGTAAAATCCCGGGCCCATACTATCTATCTGTTATGTTTTCCGTTATCTATTTCAATAGTTCATATCAAACATTTAAACGCAGTTCACACTCTGGGTAAACGTCCATTTAATACATTTCTTTTAACATGTGTAATAGTAAAAACAATAATTTATTCATAGAATTAACCATTTAATTTTTCCCCTAAGTTAATAAACATAAAAACAAAACGTTAAAACTATAATATTTGGTATAGTATACCACGGACGCACCAAAGCATGAAAACATTTCATCGACTATTTATTTTTATTTTTAGGTATCTATTGAGAATTACAGATATTTTTCGCCAAACACAAATCGTTTCTAACTACAAACAGACCAAACTGACATGGTCAAATTTGTCTTGACAATTTGTTTGACTTTACATTTTTGTGTGCTCAATGGCTCAAAATGGTTGAACATATTTATTCTTCTAATAGTCCTTTGACTAGTATATTATAAAAAAAGAGTACGTGTACTTATGTACGCTCTTAAGAAGTTATACTTCTTTAGCGTAACAATCCGAAAATAACAAATAACTATGTTGGTAGCTCTTTTTAGGAAACTAACGGAAAAAGTTTAGCAGCTAACTTCTGACTGTTGCTTTTATCTGTCGGTGTGCGCGCCCATAGTAAAAATTCACTCTCATCATTTTTCCAATAGAAGAAGTATAACTTCAAAAATAATTGCTAGGTATTTTCCTCTCTTTTGATTCCTAAAAAAACGAAAATTATTTTGGAATATTTTACGAGCACAAAAATGAAGGTCTACGAAAATTCCTGTAACTATTTTTAAACTTATTCTACGGTACATATAAAAACAAAACATTGATTTATTACTTACGCCATCCTGGGCATTACACCTCCTGGGCTGCCATCAGCATCATCATGATAAATCGGTTCGGCCCAGGAGCTCTCCTTTCGGTGCGACCGTATGCAATTGTACTTTTAAATCAACTTTACAATAATGACAGTAAACAGTTCCAGCGCAACATGACAATGCGGATGGTTGTTCCAAAGTAAGAAACGGTAGGAAACGTGAACACACTTAACATATAAATTATTTGTACTTTTTGTTAGCACTCTTTATATATACAAAGTTTACAAAGTACAAGTGACTGTGACACTTGCGCATTATCGTTACAGGTACCGTGTTACAGTTCATGAAAACAACATACAACCGACTTCAAAACAATAATTTTAAATAATTTACTCTGGGAACTTCCACCTCAAAAGAAAAATATATGTTTGTATTATTAGTGTTAGTTAACGATGACAAAACATAGAAATACGTACCTATATCAAATAAAATTAAATAACTTAGGCTCGGAAATATATAAAAAATATTATTTTATATGAATCATGTCCATGACACAAATGCCGTAAGGTGTATAGAAAACAGAATCCAAACTATGACGCGATCGAACTAATTTTGATGAAATCGAATGATGAGTGTAATTCCATGCTTTAACCTTGTTTAATTTTATCAATGTACCTACCTAGTGCAATTTGTTTACAGATATTTATTTTTAAACCCTGACGGTAAACGAGGGATGTCACACGTTTGACGTGTCTGTGTGTGTTTGTCTGTAGCATCGAAGTTCTTCAGAGGATGGAAGGATTAAAGATGTGTTTTTTTGTTTGAAAGCTGGCCTGATTGAGATGGTGCTAAGCTGTAGTTGATGGAGATCTCTCTAGGTGTTCAAGGTCATCAGCTTATTTGCAGCTCGGTTGTAAGTATCGGAATGGACGCTAAACGCACTATGGGTACCTATTTATTTTACCTTTAAACGTGTGTGAGACCTAACAGCTGAAACATTAACGAATACCGGTGCAACTAAGCTGGTCTGATGATAGAGCTCGCAGACAGAAGACGTTACCCTGGGGCATGGAATACTCATCTATCGGTAAACCCATCGAGTACAGACTCGTTAGATTTGTCTTAACTAGATCTGTTCATATTTTCTGATGATAAGGGCCTGATGAATGAACTAGGAAGTATTCGATGAATTTTCTTTGCAGATCATCTAAAACATATCAAAAAGAGAGCTGTTGTAAGTTTCGCGTGTATGTATGTCTGTACGTGTCTAAGGTTTCATATGTTTTAAGGAAATGGACCGACTTCGAAGCGGATTTTTTTGTTTGAAAACTGACGTGATCGAGATGGTTCTTAGCCATATTAAATATAGGTTTTTTTTTCGTGGCTATTGAATTTTTTGTTAATTTAAGATTACTAACTATGATAATCATTTATTTGTCAGGCGAAGGATCTTGAAAAAAAAAACGATATTTATAATTAAAACAGGGCGCTGGGGACGTCGTTGGGTTCGTTAGTCATTTATACAACACTTACTTGTGACCCAGCCCCGGCTTCGCTCGGGTGATAGAACTTATATCAAAAATAAAGTGAAAGGTCACGCAACCTAAACTTGGCTATATTTGTACGGACCTACTACCTATTCTGATTCCATTTGTCAAAAACCTTGCTATATAGCGATCAGTGTAAGAAGCAAGAAATAAAAAATTGCTGCGACACCCCGCGGTACGTTCACGTTTTCTGTCGATAACTTCTAAAGTATTCAATGAAAGTTTGAAATGAAATGCGAAAGTTTGTAAGTATGGATGTATGGATGTTTGTTACTCTTTCACGCTCGAATGGCTGAACGGATTTGTCTGAAATTTGGAAGACAGATAGATTGTGACCTGGATTAACATATAGGCTATTTTAAATCCCGATCGCACACTGGGTTTCTGTGAAAACGCGGGCGAAGCCGCAGGTAGCAGCTAGTGTTTAATATACGTAAAGGGTAATCATACTGTGGGGATACTTAAGGCGATATTTGATAAAGTTTTTACTAGGGTTTTTGAGTTTTAATAGACCACATGTTATATTTCTATTTTCTGATCAGGGTTAAGACAGAAAAGTCAACTGCATGTTTTAACTGCGGTGCTCACTGCGGTAAAGGAAAAGTGTGTCTCAGCTCGGGCCGAACTCCTAGATTTAATGTATTGATAGCTTTCGAGTTGAGTTCACGGTAATAAACAAATAACTCCAAACACACAACTTATTACAGACAGATTACGGACAGATTCATCATCGCCGAGCAAATACCGTCAAAGCTGCAGT
>NJDC01000894.1:137234-147610 GCA_002245475.1 Calephelis virginiensis | reverse complement strand
ACTTCTATGGGATTCACAAACTTGTCAGGAAAACAGTTGGAATTACAGATGATTTTCAATTGGTCTGACATCTCGGTCATAGGAAAGGGACGCACCTATAATATCTATGGTGTATCTCTTATCACCAGGAAACCTGTCTGCTTGTTTGCTGACCTCCCGTTTAAAAAAAGAGGATAAATATTAGAAAATAATTTTTCTTTATATTATGTAAGAAAACATGTTAGGCATGGTTTTGTTTGATTTGTCATGTAATTGACACGTATTTTTAAACTATTATAAATAAAATGAAAAATAAATAAATATCTCTGGACAAGTTATACAAATTTAATCTAACCCCAATGTAAGCAAATTATATGCTTGTGTTTTGGGTGTTAGTCAATGATTATAATACATACTTAAATAGACACCAAACCAAATTTAATAAACGCCCAGACCCGGAAATGCTGGCATTTAAATGTTCATTACACAAATGCCTGCCCCCGCCGGGAATCGAACCCAAGCCTCGCGGTTGGTCGGCGTATTTAGGGGGTACGCTAGCCACTCGACCAAGTTATTGTTCTGTGCTATTAGATACTAGTAAAATGCAAATATTACGTTGTATGAAGAGAGCAAACGTTTGGTTTACGAAGTACGAGCTCATCAAGGAAAACATGGTCGTTAATGTCCTTAGCGCCCTTCAGATTCGGGTATAAAATCTGAGTGAATGCTTGCAGGATTAAACTTTACTTGTTTGTGCGTTTGTGCAAAAATATATGTGTATATTTTTTAAATATATTTTTCGCTATTGATTTTGAAGAAAACAGGTCAACTATCTGGAAACTCTCAAGACGCCAGTGATACCAGGCTTTAAGTAAGGGATTTCGTTAAATTTGGTTAACTTTGATATAACAGTCCGGGTATATTTGTAATTATAGCTGCACTATGTATATCTTAAAGTGATACTATGTCTACTGCTTGAAACAGCTGCTATTGCAAAACTTACTTTTACGTAGCCGGTAAACTTACTTTTGCTCGAGGCGTAACATCCCGACCTCAGGATGGCAACGCACCATTACCACCTTTGGTGTCTCTAGGCGGCGTGAATTTCTTACCATCAGGAAATACGTCTGCTTATTTGCCTTCCTTTATCATAAAAAAAAATAAAAAAAAAACGCTTATACTTAAGCGTAGGTGTAAGAGCTACATATCTTAAAAATGCAAGCCAGGTCGGGTGAAACAGTTAGTAGTAATAATATGGAAATGCTACCATTACTATTACTAGATTTCGTTAGACATTTGGGGAATAGCACTAATAGTAAGTTTACTACTGTTTACAACCCCAAACGTCTCAGCAACACATTATGTATCTTCTTTGTGATCTTTGTGTGTCTGTATGTCCGGGTCTGGCTGCTTATTAATTGGTATTTATTTATGTACCAATATTGTCGACTATCAACCATAAACACTAGATGGAATTAGCTTACTTTGGAGTTATTTTACACCAAACGTGGTAATAGTGCGTTGCCAAACTGTTAGGCCTCGAGTAAAAGTAAATTTACCAGCTAACTTATCCTCCGAACTGTAATACGTCACCGGCAAGCTCTGATGTTATAGCGGCAGGAATAGGTCAGGCGGTGGTAACTGGTACCAAAATGGGCTGGTAATCAATTTGTGTGATTTGTCTAGGTACATTTAAATTTATTTATTTATCTTCGTCTTCATCAACAAAGTAATTTACTTTGCCATTGAAAATCGTTTTCGGGAATTTCGGAAAACCCGTGAAATACAATGTTCAATCTAACTTAGGTGTGAGTCTAAACAATCACATTCTGATTGGATATCTTACTCTGGCTCAATAGACCGTAACATGATAAGAGCATAAAGGACCAAAAGCAGTCCATTGTAAGTATTTCGATCACGTGCAAGTTATTGGCAGAGAGCATCAGAGGCAGCTGTCAACTCGCCGCACTTCCGTTTCCGCCCAGAAATAATGGCATCAGTGTATTACATTATTTGGTAGGCCGTCGTAATGAATACAAGGATTTCGGGTTGAGTACGGTCTCTTATCTCATTTATATAATGTAAAGTTCCTACAATCAAATGTGACTTTTACTGGGACGTAAGAGGGTTAAAGTCAATGTGCGTATGCTTTTACTAATCTAATTTTAAATGAAATATCATAGGTATAGTATCTTCACGCTCATATCCAAGAAGGCGTAGGCAGAGGCACAACCAGGCACTAAGCCGAAGACACTAAGTCCCACAATGTGATAGGAGACAAGCCTATCGCCAACCGGGCACACATCCAATCCCGAGCAACGGTTTTTTTTATGTTAGAAAATTGTAAAAACCCATTTTTCTTTTTGTTACCCAACCTGGCCGAATATCATAGGTATAAGTACACGAAATAGTAGATCCATTTTACACAATGACAAAAATTTAATCAGACTTGTTATCTTTAGTCACAAAGCCCTGCTGTGGAAAGTGAAACCGGTTGGCTAAAGCATAACATAAAGTTTTTAATAAAGTGAATAGCGGAAAAGTGCAAGCGTTTACCTTAAAACGTGTGTATACAATGGAATACCGCAAAGTACCGACGATGACAAGTCTAGATTCTAAAAATTAATAGACTTATTATTTATTTTATTTCTATAGATTGATTGATCTTAGCGCAATGAAATTAAAGTATCTTCACGCCCATATCCCCGAAGAGGTTGGCAGAGGTACAACCAAGGCACCCGCGACTAGCCGAAGACACTAAGTCCCACAATGTTATAGGTGGCAAGCCTATCGCCAACCGGGCACATTTCCAATCCCGACCAACATTTTTTTTATTAGAAAATTGGAAAAATCCTATTTTCTTTGTGTTGGCCGACCCGGGATTCGAACCCGGGAAACCAACACCTGGACCACTAGACCACAGAGATGAAATTATATTTTTAATTAACTCCAAAAAGGAGGCTCCGATTTGTCTGTCTATGTTTGTTACGCAATTAGTCGGTTAAATGCTAATAGATTTCTATGGTTCCTTTCTTAGAAAGGTAGATCTTAGTTCAGAAATATTATCTCAATATAAGATGATAAGATCCGGTTAGTGATTTTTACGTTATATCTAATAATGCATTTTACGAAGAGTTTAATTTAATCTATGGCATAGGACAGCGAATAAACACATGTCTTCTCTGATGTTAAGAGACAACCGTGACCTTTAAAGACCATAGATGTTAAAGGTGTGTCGCTATACTGGTTGGTCTATATTGCAATACTAAACACAGTCATCACATAGGCAGGCATAGGTAAGGTGGTGAATCTCTAATACGTTACTGTCCATCACTTTTCCACCAGTGGTCTGGTTAGTAAAGACCTACTTAACCCGTACTCGCGTCTAACGTAGAGGCCAACATAAATTTCTCAAAAAAGCTGCCTCCATCACGTTAGCGCTTTCCGTTGATTTGTTCCAGTTCGGAGGGTAAGGTAGCCAATAAACTTACATTTGCTCGAGGCCTAGCATCCCGGATTCAAGTTCTGCTTGTTATATATCTGTTATCATAAAAAATCTAAAGAAAATGGAAAAATATCAGCACTTGTAGCTGATCTGACTAAGAAACCAGAAGATGACTATAGAAATTACTAAAAATCTATCTATTATTCTCTCGTTTTTGGGTTTGGGAATTTCTTACCATCAGGAAATCTGTTTGCCTTCCAGTATCAAAAAAAAAATTTAGAATTTTTGCGAGTGGGCGAAGGGAAAGATTCTTCTTATATAATAAACTTGTGATGTGTGTGCTACTAAAGTGCGCATTTTTTATCTGTTTTTAGGGTTAATGTGCCAAATTTTATTGCTTATGTAAAATATAGTATTCTATCTTTATACGAATGGGCGAAAATGCGTTTTTACCGACGCGTCTCGAGATCAGTGTGCCATCGGTACGCAATTATTTGCGGTTGCGCCGCCCTCATTAACGGTCGGTATACTCGCATTTATTGTATTACTGTTCCGGCGAGCTTAGTTCCGCCCGTTCAGTTTGTATGAGAAAAAAAAAGTCGTTTCTCCTAGTTTCCTGTTGTAAGGGATAAAATGTACCCCATATCCTTATCCCGGTTCTAAGCTCTCCATTAATTTTCATCCTAATCGGTATAACTATCACGACTTTCTTTTATATATAGGTATAGACGGACGATTCATCTCTCTTTTTGTTTTTATTGTTTTTAAGGTGTATTCTGCTATTAGGGGCGGAGTCAAATCTAACGAATCAAAAACCATGAAACTTGGTCCAGCAGATCTCGAGTTGTAAGTGTTGTAAGAAACCCGACTTTGTTTTATATATAAGATGTAATAGGTAGGTAAGTATGTGATTTGTGAATACTATTTTGGTCAAATAAATCCAAGTTTTTACTTAACAGGTTACTATATTGTGATGTTTTGAGCTTCGCTTAGTTTTAGCGTACCAACTGCACGGTTGAAGCTATTTTAAAAATAAGCTATTTTTATATGATATTGGAAAGCAAACAAGCAGACGGATTTCCTGATGGTAAGAAATTCACGCCGCCTAGAGACACCAAAGGGGGTAATAGTGCGTTGCCGACCTGAGGGTGGGATGTTAGGCCTCGAGCAAAAGTACGCTTACCGGCAACTTTACCCTCCGAACCGAAACACGACAATGGCAAGCGCTGACGATATGGCGGCAGAAATAGGTAAGTCGGTGGTACCAATCCGATCGAGTTGCAGCGAAACCCATACCACCTAGTAGGATGTCACGGTGTTAGTGACTTTAAGCCTATGCTCGCCTTTTTCGAGCTGCCTCGCAGAAAGGACCTTATTCTTCAAAGGAGCCCGGACCAACATATACCGCATATTATAATGTAATATGTGACATATTGCTACCATTATATTGATAGCACACATAAGTCTTAATTATTTACTCCAACACTTAATAGCCTATGTGGTCCAAGAGTCCGGTCCTTAGCATCATTTGGTACCAAATTTGTAAGGGTTGGGCTACAAAGAAAATGTGATTTTTCGATTGTCTAATAAAACGGCGTTGCCCGGGTTTGGGCAAGTCCCCGGTTGGCGATATGCTTGCCACTTATCACGTTGTGGAACTTAGTGTCTTCGGCTAGCCGTGGATAACCTGGTCATGCCTCTGCGTAAAATAAAATTGATTAACGTTTCGGGAATCGGTCGAATCGGAATCATTACAACCGGTTCGGTTGGCGATAGATTTGCCACCTATTACATTATGGCACTAAATTCCTTTGGCTAATTAGTCCCGTGATTGTACCTCTGCCTACCTATCCGGGGACATGGGCGTAAACATACTTTTAACACTTAACTTTATTATTTTTATGTGATAAGAGAGCGAACACTCTTACCACAAAATTGGGCTTGTGCGTGTTGTGAGTGTGCTTGACATGGCTGTCCTAATGGTAAGAGGTAGCCGTGGCCTGTAGTCACCGTTGATCGCTAATGGTGTGTCGCTGCCTTTTAACCGAGGGGTTAGACCAGGGGTTATTGGGCAAGCTTACCGACTACAGTACATTCCGGACCAGAACATGACATTGTCAGAGGTTACTATAGCGGCAGGAATAGGTAAGGTAGGATAAGAGGCCGTGAAAGTCGTCTATATAACATAGAATGTGTTTTCCACAGAAGTATGCCATTTATTTTAGAGGAACATGTGAAGTTTTATTACGTTAGGACAAGTTTACGCCTGTGATTTTACATTAGATCATTTAAATATTACATTTGCCTTTAAACCAAAGATATCTGAGTTTAACAAAACGTAGGTTAGATTTACGGGAAGACCTCAGTGATTTATTGTCCTATCAATATAAATACATACAAACTGGGCAGGTCTGGAAACTCTGCCTACCCCGTAAGTTATTTGGCGTCAAGATATGTATTTAAGTTTATTTCTAAAATAATACAGCCTCAAGATTGCGACGCACTATTATAATTTTGTTGTCAAGCTACCACAATGATATCCGTCAATACAATTCCTTAAAATAAAAGAAAAGCCTTCTTGCCAGGCAGCTCGTAAAAGATGAGTATAGGTTTACCGTCACTGACACCGTGATTTCAGACTAGGTGGTATAGTTTCGCAGCTACTCGCCCGGATTAATTCCACTACCTTTTCTATTCTTGCCGCCATAACGTCAGTGCTTGCCGTTGACTTCTTCCGGTTCGGAGGGTTAGGAAGCCGGGAAACTTACTTTTGCTGGAGGCCTACCATCCCAGTTTTAGGTTGCCAACGCACCATTACCACCTTTAGTGTCCCTAGGTGACTTGAATTTCTTACCATCAGGAAATTGGTCTGCTTGTTTGCCTCCAATATCATAAAAAAATAAAAGTATGGTAGGAGCTTCGAAGCGTCCCAATGACCTATCAAAATATTTTATTGGAATAGCTATAGTGCTGCACAAAGACTGTAAAATCTCTTCATGTAGATAGAAACTATTAATTTTTCGCTTCACAAAAGAACTAAAACATTTCATACGTTGCACGACCCGGGTTTTATTCAATAGAAACCCTTCAGGTGTGTTTCAATGGAGTGTGTACATCAAAATATACTTTATTTAAATGAGCTTCTATTTTGGAATTACCTATTGATAGTCGAGATCATTGATATCATATTTTAGATTTTTTTAAAAGCCATTAAAATACAAGACACTTGCCGTATATCCTCAGTAAAATTCCTTTTTTATTTCTTTTACATGTTTTTATTTAATTTGATTATTAATAATTAATCGCCGTTGTGGTCTAGCGGTCCAGGTGTTAGACTTGACATCATGAGGTCCTGGGTTCGATTCCCGGGCAAGAAAAATGTGGATTTTCGAATTTTTTAATAAAACAAATTTGTCCGGAATAGGATGTGTGTCCGATTGGCTAGACTTGCCACCTATTATATTGTGGGACTTAGTGACTTTGGCTAGTCGTGAGTGCCCTGGTTGTGCCTTCGGGGATATGGGCGTGAAGATACTTACTTTACTTTATTTAATTCAGCCGTCCCGATAAATGTTGGAATAAATAAATGAAAATTATGATGCATGTGTAAATCGGATGAAAATTCTAAATTGTTATGACATGGAGTTGATCTGACGATGAAACTGGAAGGTGGAACATTGAATATACTATTTATTATAATATGACAATGTGGGCAAAATCCTTGGTTGAATACATGAACATCTGTTTTGATGATCGTCACCCTATCAACATCAACAGACGTGAAATTGTAGGTGTGTTCATCATGCCCATGGTGGATCTGCGCATGAACGTAGCTGCAGGCTGCAGATTTACTCAAGTCGCCTTTGTACAAACGCTAATAACGCTAAAAAAATGTATAGGTAGAACGCTATATCACGTAATATAAACAAATGAATAGAAAATTCGTAGCAAGTGACACAAGGTTGCATTTCTTATACAATATAGAGAGGTATAAATAGTATAGATGTATTAAATGTGCAGAATAAATGCCAATAAAACATGTCGTATATTCCAAAGTTACTTTTACATTTTCCGATTTTACAACTGGATATAAAAGGGGAATAAAAATAAAAGTATTTCATGTTATTTACATTTGACGTTAAAAAATAAAAGAAACATTTTCCATTGCCACGCATCAATTGCATTTATGAATCCGATTCTGTAAAAATGTATTTTCGTACTGCAGTTTTATTTTTATCCGGAGAATTTATTTTCAGTGGAATTCGGTTTACATATCCCTTCTATAAAATAACTAATTGACCTTATTTCACGAGTTTTATAGACGCGTCAGAAGTGACTTTGTAAGGTTAATGTGAAATATTTTTTATTAGTTTTATTATTTGGTACAAATTTACGCAATTTATTTATTACGAAATCGCAATTTAACAATACGATTACAATGTTTCAAATTCAGGGACAAATTTAGTTCACCGGCAATGCGAATATGCACATTACCACGAACTCAGATAAAGCTTGTCGGTGTTGATTTTTTCATAATAATTCAGGGAACAAACGGCGGCTCTTTTGATGGTAAGAGACATAAGTGGCCTATAGACATGTAGGACTACCTACATAGTAACGTAAGATTTTCCTGAGGTAAAAGGTATCTTAAATGTTGACTCGGGCTATGTATTACGACTAGGTACTACACAAAATTTGAAAAAAATCCATCGACAAACATTGTCGTTCAACGAACCGAAAAAATGAATAGCCTACGTTTTGGGATATGTACCATTCTCATACATAACTCATAATAATAAACAATAGAGTACTCACCACACTGTCTACAAACATAACCACAATCACGCACAAACAACTATAGCGTATACCCATTTGTTACCAAACCATCAAACATTGGAGTAAGCCTACTACTATGACAACACTACGTAAACACGTCACGGTGAGTTCATGCTTACGCAAATGCTAAACCCCCGAAGGGGAAAGAAGGGCTCCATCCCGCCCCTCTTAACGTGAATGCCGACCGAATAATGCACCCCCCGGACGACCCACATCCTGGGCCCCAAGATCCCAATTGAATTAACAATTGCGACCGAGAAGTGTCTCTTTGTCAGCCTATGACAGGGAGAGACTATTACCAGTGGCGACCTCCGTACTAGACAGTGGTTCAAACACTGAGAGACGTGCGCAAAGCATGTCTACCGCAATACGGCGGCGCTAGGGTTTATATACAAGTGGCAACGATGAAGAGACCAATAAGAAACGTGTTATTTGTAATGCGCCACCTGTTGTGCTAAAGAGACAACTTTATCCATGACTTCCCGACAAACGGACCAATACGAAATAAGTTACTTGCTAATGCGCCACCTGTTGTGCTAACGAAGCAACTTAGTCATGACTTTCCGATAAACCGACCAATAAGAAACAAGCTACGAGAATCCCGATGCACCTGTGGCGCCAAATATACTAATGACCACAATATCACAACTATACTTTGTTCATGACTTTCCGACGCTACAAGCGGATGCGCCACACGTTGCACCAACGACACTCATGACCACAGATATTACAAAATAGGTATACTAGCTCATGACCTACCGACACGGCCATCCTGCGAGACACACGTCCCTGTGTGTCAGCCTGTTAAACTAAATAAAATCGACACGCTCGGTCACTCCTGACAAACTTAAACTATGACTATTAATGAGGTATGCAAAGAAGTTTTTAATTTAAATGATATTCTAAATTGATCAGTAAACATTTTAACTGCCACGCTAGCAAAGCCGCGGGTAACAGCTAGTCCATACTATATAACCAGAAATACAGTTAATTTCATCTATTGCAACGCGAACGTTACCAATTGTGCGATTCAAATCCCGTTTGAAGGGTTTTTAGCAAATGCTGGTAAAGCACTGCACTGTTTCGTCACATAAGAACATAAGCCAATTACAGCCTCTCTAGAGCTCCGTTACCAAATGTGCTATTAAAAGTGATGTCAAAGTACTGTAAAGGTAATATACGATATTTACCACTCAAAACAATGCAGATTTCATATTAATTAATTCCAAGCAATCAAATAAAGTAATCAATTTAAAAAAATATAGGTTACTTGGATGCTTCTAAAACCAAACCTATTTCTTTTAGTTCTTGTCTATATCATGGTAAAAAAAACTGATTTTATCAGTTTTCATAAAAATGGGACGTCATCAGCGACGTCAATTATTTTAAGTCGACATTTTCTATGTATGATTTAATGACAGATTAAATGTTAATTGACGTCTTTAAGTGGAGACTTGTTTCATTAAAGTAGATGTGTGAAGGAAAGACAATATGTTTTTATCCAAGACACTGACATACATGCTAATGGGCTACCTGATGCAAAATAGTCACCACTGCATGATTTTTCAATGGTATATGTCAAATCTCCTTGAAAACGAATGAAAGAAGAAAATTCCAAAGAACGTTCGTGCGAAACGAACAGTCGTAGATACCAAAGCATCAAACGAAATATTGAAGGAGGCACAATGTTAAAAAGTTCTTCATAATACTCCCCAATGTACAGATGCAAACAATATTGGTTACCAAAATTAGTTACGTAATCCATAAAAGCACAATGTGTTTAGTCTGGTTTTAATCTCTTCTCCTTCTTTCTTTAAGTATTGGCCTTCACGTTAGTATTTTGCCATTAGTCAAGTAGAAATTTGCATCAAATTTTATATCAATTATAATTAGTCATCAGTCATAAGTCGTCAGTTAGTCATGTCAGGCAAAGGGGTAAAGTAGCCGAAGACACTAAGTCCCACATTGTGATAAGTGGCAAGCCTATCGCCAACCGGGCATATATCCAATCCCGGGCAACATTTTTTTTTAGAAAATTCGAAAAAACAAAGTTCTTTTTGTTGCCCGACCCTGGATTCGAACCCGGGACGCAGTCAAGTCCGCTAGACGACAGAGG
>NJDC01000894.1:122872-135359 GCA_002245475.1 Calephelis virginiensis | reverse complement strand
GTTTTAGCCATGCTGATGGACTACCAGATGCAAAATAGTCACCACTGCAATGGTTTTTCAGTTGTATATGTCAAATCTCCTTGAAAACGAATGAAAGAAGAAAATTCCAAAGTTTGATTGTCCGTTTAAAGAACGTTCGTGCGAAGCGAACAGTCGTAGATGCCAAAGCATCAAACGAAATATTGAAGGAGGCACAATGTTAAAAAGCTCTTCAGAATACTCTCCAATGTACAGATGCAAATAATATTGGTTCTCAAAGTTAGTTACGTAATCCATAAAAGCACAATCTGTCTAGTCTGGTTTTAATCTCAGAGACTGAGACATTTACAAATAGTGATATCTGTGTTTTTGAAGTGAAAACTTCTTTAGCCGCGTTGCGCACTTTTTTCGGAATGAGTAAAAACTTCTAAACTCGCGTCGGGACACGTGACCTGATCGAAAATTCGTAAGATGGCGCAGGGCGCTTGCGCGAATGTCCGTGTACGATAGCGCAAGTAATGAATACTGTATTCTACTACATCAACGATAGTATTTTCATACTGATAATTAAAGCAAATCAAAAATGCACAACGTCAATATTAAAATTTTTACTTCTGCCCGCACTCCCGGTGTGCAACCCATTTTTTTGGTAGTACTGTCCTATGATACCTATTGTTTCAAATCGCTATTTAATGTCGATAATCGAAGAATGAAAAACCTAAATTTGTTTAATACTACAACGATAAAGTTCCATTTCACGGGGTAGGGTAGCCGGTAGAATTGCACAATTGGCGTGATACCACTGACACGCAGCGACACTCCTACTACTTATATGGTCTCTATAGGCTCCGGTTATCTCGTTCCATCTGGATAGCCTCGAGCTTGTTGTTGCCATAAAAAAGTAATACAGTTTATTGGTTTGTTACTTAAAAAATAAGAATTTCAATTTAAAAGAATACGAAGGGTTTTTGGAGAAAGGCTTCTTTAAGTAACTCCACGGCGATGGAAGATCTATCTAGCCGTGTGCTTAAAACCAAAGACAAAATTTGACTTTACTTGGTCATAAAGTTAAAGTTACCAATACCTTACTTATAGATGTGAATGACAAATTAGACAATTTTGAGTATTTAAGCATAGAGTCATTTTCTAATTTAAAAAGAAAACGGGATGCACTCCGGGAGTGCCGGCAGAAGTGAAAAATTGAATATTAAAATTGTGCATTTTTGATATTTTGGAATGGTTAGGGAATAATTTTGCACGAATTGCTTTCATTATCAATATGAAAGTACTATCACATATGCACAAATATTATTTTCATATCAATAACCTGCGTTTGTCTTGACAAAAACTCGCTAAAGTAAGACTACGTGACGGCTAGGAGCGTCGTCATATTATCTGTACAACGAACATTGCTCGTCTACACATAAATCTTATTTTCAAAATGGAACAAATATAGCAATGTCTGTTGATATTATACGTATCTGCTATCTGTGAGAATGTAATGGTAGGTATATTGCGGCGTATTATCCTTTGCGCATCCTTTACTCTTCGTAAATATCTAAGCAACACAAAAACAGCAATAAATCTACGTTTTATTTTAAATCTCGCGCGGTCTTATTCGCGCATGCGCAGTGCGTCGTCTTACGTTGTGACGACCTGACGCGAATTTAGAAGTTTTTACCCATTCCAAAAAAAGTGCGCAACGCCGCTAAAGAAGTTTTCACTTCAAAATAAAATTAACCAGGAAATCCGTCTGCTTAATTGCCTTCCATTATCATAAAAAAGAAACATTATTTTGGGATGAAACTATCCTATGTGTGCATCCAAAAACCGATTTTCATGAAATTTAGAAATATACATAGAGGATAACTTGAATTAGCACATAGACTAGTATTTATCCCGAAAAAATGTTCCATGATCGGCACGGGCAACAGTTAGTTATTCATAAAGGACAAAAAAGCAGCAAATTGTATTCTTATAACAAAACTCTAGAAGAGTATTTTGTATATTCAAGATATTTAAAAAGTGCTAGCGAATAAAAATGAGCTACAGATCACAATTTTTGAATTCTTGCCTGCTTGTGTGTCTTCCGCTATTCCGACCACGATTCTTGCCGCTCTGGTGAGCCGGCTCACAATCAAATTTGACAATCAAACTCTATGTCCCGATATTAGAGGCTACTTTTTATCCCGTTTACTAAAGTGGTACCCGTGACAAAAAGATATAATTAATTATCGAGTTTATTAATTTTTTTGTGTAGCATATGCTTGGTAAATTGTTTTTGCTATAAATTATAAGGTCTGTTGTTTAGAAATAACAGACTTAGCAACCTTCAGTATAAAGTGAAAAAATAACTTAAAATCTAAAATGTAGAAAAGCATTTCAATCTACAGTTAGGTCATCTCTAGTTTGTGTTCGGATTTATTATAATATTTTTTTATTATAATAATTTGAATTATACAAATATCATGGATTTGAAAATTTGTTTGTTTTGTTTCAATTTATGTTAATTTTCTTATTTAAATGGCTTGCAGATAATCGCGTAAAAATAGTTTGTAATAATTTTATGTCAATACTTTAACTTAAAAAAAGCCACATACCGACGATGAAAGAATTTGAAATACAAAAATTCTGTTTTAATATAGCAACTGAATACCTGTGGAAATCATTCTCTTAACAGAAGATACAAAATTACAGTATAATTATGTTGCAATGCGCAGCAATTATGCTTATAATTGCTCTGCAGCAATTAAACACGTTTAAAAGGTGCTTACAGCGCATTCTACTGCTAGAATGGTTGTAAATACTATTGATCCTAATATGGACTTTAATTTTACTTTAACAATGCGTTTAAGCGCTAATAATGCTTGCCCGTGTTGGTCCGGGCTCCTTTGTAGAATAGACCATCTGGCTTCCTGTCAGGCAACTCGTAAAAGGCGAGCATAGGCTTAATGTCACTAACACCGTGACATCTGACTAGGTGGTAAAGCCGGATTGGTACCACCGCCTTACCTATTCCTGCCGCCATAACGTCATGACGTGTTCCGGTTTGGAGAGTAAGGTAACCGGTAAACTTACTTTTGCTCGAGGCAATGTTGAAGTGATTTCGCTGTGTTGCACTGATGGCTATTAATACTTTTTACCGATCTGTAAAGAGAATATTTAAGAAAGGTGAGGTTCGCAAGTACGTTTGTCGGAAGTAATCTCTGGTAGTACTGAGCCGATGTTGAAAATTCTCTAACCAGTAGCAAGCTGTAGTTATCTTTCTCTAGCCGTTCCGGCGAACTTCTTTCTATCCGTTCAGTTTGTATGAAAATGAAAATACACGCAGACCGCGCAGTCAAGTTTCCGAGCACGAGTTTCTAATAGATCCGCTGCGCAACTTTTTTAAAAATATTTTAAATTAAAAAAGTGCAAATTATACATTTACTAGGTGGTAGAGTTTCGCAGCAACTGGCCTGAATTTGTACCACCGCCTTGTCTATTCCTGGTGCCACAACGTTAATGCTTGCCATTGACGTGTTATGGTTCGGAGGGTAAAGTAGCCGGTAAACTTACTTTTAATTGAGGCCTAACATCCGGGCCTCAGGTTGGCAATGCACCATTACGGAGTAAATTTCTCACCACCATTAAATCCGTCTGCTTGCTTGCCTTCCGATATCATAAGAATAAATAAATAATAGTATGAAAAAAACATAGATTTAGTATAAAGAAATTTGAGACGATTTTATAAGTAAATATTATCTTCACGCCCATATCCCAAAAATAGTAGGCAGAGGCACAACCAGGCTACCCACGACTAGACAAAGACACTAAGTTCCACATTATGATATTTGGCAAGCCTATCGCCAACCGGGCACATATCCAATCCCAAGCAACATTTTTTTATTAGGAAATTGGAAAAACACAAAGTTCTTTTTATTGCCCGACCCGGGATTCGAACCCGGGACGCAGTCAAGTCCGCTAGACCACAGAGGCGACACATGACACGATTTTATGGTTAAACATTTTACACGCTTTTAAAATAATGTTAGAAAATGGGCTAAATATCCTTATACGACATTAGTCTAAGCTTTACCTAGCACATTGAGAAAATGCAAATGAGAAAGCTTTTGTGGGGAGAGCGAACGTTTGTGCAGAGTGGGGCCGCGCCGGCGAACTACTTGTGGCAACTAATCTCTTATCATAATAGCAGACACGGCGTTTACTTTTACTTATGTAGTCACAGCTTAAAATATTAATGCTATTTTCTCTATATTTGCGCAGATGGTTGAATTTAGGTATATATATACGTACACTTGATCTTTAACTATTGTTTTTTAATGTTTTCCACATCTTTTACGGCTAGAATAGGACTTAGAGATGACGCTTCTAATTTATTTTTTTTCTCTGTTTGCCAGTATGTCTGTTTTTTAGTCTCCATATAGTATGAAAAAAAAACGTCGAGGAATCTATGTATTAAAACGTGAAGCAAAAAGTTTAGACCCCTTTTATTGGACCCAAAATTGCGCTGACGGTGGAGTATGACATTAAAAAAAAATACTAATAAAATATTAGCGTTCTGCACTTCTCCTACACATAAACTTTAAAAGGGATAAGCCCTTAGATATATCTTACCCCAAACCCGGTTACAGAAATCAAAGAAATAAAAAGTAGACATACGTCAACATACATATTACAGCTATAAAAACTGAAATAGAAAAAAAAATTTGCATATCCAAATAGAAAATCTGTTTCACATATACATACATATCTTCACGTGCCAAATCTCACAATCCTTGCAGGCCTGACTGGTTTGCTCTACATTTAACTTTTCGTATAAACACCCTCGGATAATACCCGAGCAATTTTATCCTGGAATGTCAACCTAGGCCTCCCCGATTATTTATATCCATCCACATTCACATTGTATCTCTGCTTTGTCAATCTTTCATCTGTCAATCTTATTCTTACCACATGACCAAATTAGCGGAGCATGCTCTTTCACATTTTAACACCAACACTTTCTTTCAATCTCACTCTTTCTCGGATCTCACTGTGACCACGAATGCGGCCAGCGAGAGTTACACCACAGTTTTTCTGTGTCGTTTTAAGTATGTAATTAATTTGTTAAAATATCGTTCGTATAAAATATCGTATCGTTTTTAGTATGTAACTGAGATCGTCTCTAGCTTTAGGTACGAAGCTCACTGAGCATCGAATGTTACTATCTAACCACAGAAACAGAAAAGGAATGAGATTATAACGTTACATTCGATTTGAAATTAAATATTGTTTACTCTTAGATTAAAAGATTTAAATCATTCTTTATGTAATTTATCTCAATATTCATGAATAAGTGATTCATTCCACAAATAATTTAATATACGCAGAAACAGTCGTTTCAAGGGAAAATGGAAACAATACATACGGCTCATTAATCAACATCACGTCTGAACACCGAGAGAATGACCGATTTCGTCGAGATAGAGCACTCCACGATGTGAAGAAATAGGATGTGTTTACGCAGACACACCGCACTTTATCAACTGATTTTCAAAGTAGGAGGAGGTTCTCTATACATCTCTATTTTTTATGAGTTGCGTAAGGCTTACAAGAGAAATCGAGTTCTTTATTCTTTTATTTTATATGTAATGTTTTACGTATTGTCTCATTCAAAATTGATTTAAGAATCATAATCCCTCTTGTTAATATTGTAAATATGAAAGTTTTTTCTGTTTGTTCGCTCGTTTGTTACTCCTTCACGCAAAAACTGCTGAAACGGAATCCATGAAATTTGGTACACACATAAAAGGTAACTTGGATTAACACATAGCGTAGTTTTTGTATTAATCTCGAAAAAAATGTTCCTGTGGGACCATTAACCACATGAGCAATGCCGCGGGCAACAGCTAGTTAAAATTATTTAACAATGCGAAGGTATTTATTATTGGCATTGATGTCACTTTACAGATTCAATGAAAAGTACTTCAAGTCGGTTTTTCAGTAACTTTTGCATGTAAATTTATTTGTCTAGACATAAAAGTCATTAAAGTTTGTACTATGAAGATTTTATTACAAAAATGAGAAAATATTAATTTAGAGCAGAGTATACAAGGCAAACAAAGTACCGAAACCCATAGTTTTTAACACCCTCGTTGGTGAAGAGGCACCCAGCGATTTAAAGACGACGTTCTTGATAATACGTGGTTGTGAAAATAGATGTTTCAATTTTAGCGCTTTTCGCGTGATTTTAAAAATAGAAACATCTTAAAGTATAAAAAAAATATGGCTATTATAAAATATAAAATAACTACGTTAATTAAAATCGACTTCAAAACTAAAAAGTAAAAATTAATAAAGATTTAATATTAATTATGTACTACCTATTATTTTTATGTGCCATTTACCAATAGGTTATATAGGTTTGAAGTCGGTGCCAAGCCGTCAGTGTTTGTTTGTTTATCCGTTTATCTGGGATCTCCTCTGGAATGTTTTAACTGATCGATTAGTTATACGCTTTAAATACTTTTATCTTAATCTTTAGCTCAATGTTTATTGAGCTTTTGCATCACTTCTTAGGGTACTGTATTCAAGTTCATCTTTTGTACTTGAACGAACGCAGAGAATTTTGTTAAGAGTGTGTTTAAAACTTCCATTATGTTATCCCATTCAACGCCTTTATGAATTAAGTAAATTATACATTTAAGTTGTGTTAAAAGATATCATTACATAGTTAATACCTTACTTACCTTTTGATGATTAGAGAACCACTAGATCGCAAGAGCACGGATTAAAATATGGTGTGACTTACTTTTATATTACTACTTTAGATAAAATATTTAAACCGAGTGTAAAAACGGGTACAAATTTTATTTTGCGTTTTATTCTCTAAATTTCTTCTTTAATTACTAGATTTATTCTACTAGATACATAATTTTAATATAATTAAGATTGATTATAAATTTTACTTTGATGACTTTGACTTTTGCAAAGGTATTTTTGTAGTTTTCAAAACAGATATAATTAATAATTGAACTATTTGGAGAATATTCAGTATCTTACTATGATAAATGGTTTGCAATAGTTTTTGTGCAGATTTTTCTACATATTTCACGTTTGTTTGTATTTTATTTTTCAGAATGATACTTGAAAATTTTGTTAAAACACATTTTTTTACTTACATGTAGTAGTATTATTTGAATTTTGCGCTTCGGCTATATTCGTCAAGCTTCGGGAATCCGAATGTATTTTAAAGATATATATCGGTGTACTACATTATTAATCATTTCGCTTAAATTTAGATGAGGTCAGCCAATTGAAAAATAAAAGTATAAAGTGTTAAAAGTAAAAGTAAAAGAAATAGTAGTAAGTATCTATAATTACATACTTTTTTGTCAGTAATTAATGCTAGGTAGGTACTCTCCTGATTTCGCGGTTCCAATATCACAGGTATTGTAAAATAAGTATTTTGTGACGGTTAGAAAAGTCTTTTGACACAACACTATGGATTTAACAGACATGTTGAAATTGGAAACGTTTTAGCTTTTTTGCTACTTAAGGAAGAAAATTCATGAAATGAAAAACCAACCCGAAGAATACATGAATAGAATGATACATTGAACGTCTCCATCGACGTGCTGAAGGTATTGACGTGTTGAATATTTTACCAGTTCTTACTTAGAATTTTAACTCCGTGAGACGAAATTATTAAACAAAAAAATTATTAAATTAAACAAAAAAAACGAAAATGCACTCAAGAAAAATTAAAGTTTAGGAGAATATTTGTTTATAGGAAAAGAGTATAGGTGATAGAGTTTCGCAGTGACTCATTTGGATTTGTAACACCGCCTTACCTATTTCTGGTGCAAAAACGTCAATGCTTGCCGTTGACGTGTTCCGGTTCGGAGTGTAATGAAGCCAGTAAAATTACTATTGCTTGACGCCTAACATTCCGGCCTCTATTTGCCAATGCACCAATACCACCTTTGGGGTCTCTAGGTGGCGTAAATTTCTTACCATCAGGAAATCCGCCTGCTTGTTTGCCTTCCAATATCATAAAAAATAGTACTTTTGGACGTCTTTACTCGACGGTCGCCATTTTATTTTGTGAAATAATAAGTATGAAGTTATTTTGAGAAATCAAAATTGAAATCGAAAGGAAAATTGGGTTTTTCCAATGTTCTACTGGGGAAACCGTTGCTCAAGAATGGATATGTTCCCGGTTAGCGATAGGCTTGCCACCTTTCACATTGTGGGAATTAGTGTCTTCAGCTAGTCGTGGGTGCCATGGTTGTGCCTCTGCCAACCTCTTCGGGGATATGGGCGTGAAGAATAACAAACCCTTACAATTAGTATTCGGCGCTACACTCGCTAGCGTCTCCGTAACTTATTTATAAGAAAATTGTGAACAGCACCTTCACCACTAACAAAAGAACTAAATTTTCAGACCAAACGCGCTATACATTTCGATGTTCGGTAAATATTTTTAAATTCACCTTAAAAGTCGAGATCAAAATAAACTAAAACTTGAATATTACGTGTATAACGTGTAGGCTACGCTAGCTCCACCGGTTTGCTACGCTGCCGTAGGCTCGTTGTTTGTAGCACGATGCTAATCAGGCGTAGCGCCTTGAATATGGCCGGTCACACAGTTGATAAATACTACTTAATAATATACCTCTGTTAAGCTAGAAAGGTCAAGTTGGCAGAATCACTCGTATTATATCTCAGAATTTAGTGCTCATTTAGTGCTGATTTAGTGCTAATAACAGATATTTGGTGCTGTGATAGGGGGACTAAAAGTGAGAACACTGCTAACTTTTCATTAAGCTAAGAGCAATCGTGACCACGCTATGATACAGTTGGAGCGAGAGGCACATCAACTAAAAACTTAGTGCTCAGGTAGTTCTGCCTGTAAAAGCAAACAGATCTTTCAAACAAAAATTTTTTTTTTCAGTTTTTAAGTACAGATAACTGCTGAAATAACGATACGAGCAGTCATAGAGCTGATTGATGACTTCAGAATCGGTATTGGTGAAATTGATAAGAGTTACTAATTAGTGCTCAATCAATGCTACCGGTAAACCCAGAATTTTGTTTAAAAAACATGTTTTAAGCGGGCAGCTAAGATTTTCAAAAGTCTAAAAGTTATGGGTATTATTCTATATTGCAAATATCGAGTTTTCATCAGATCTCAACATTGTGAAGTCACAGGAAATTACCCTGACTCTTTTCGCGATGTAGCCGTTGTGTGTGTGTGCGTTAAAAAAAAGCAATAACGACGCCAGCAGTCTTGAGAACTAGACGAAGACTTTAAAACGGAAACTAATGGAATTAAAATATGTCACTATTTAGTGCTGAATTGGTGCTGCTAGTACAGCAAAAGATTATTGTCGCCTCTGTGGTCTAGCGGTTCAGTTGTCTGACTTGACTGCGTGATTAAGTACCATCAGAAGAAAAAGAACAAATTTTGGCACAAGAGAGGGCTAAAATTGTTCGAGAAGAAGAAAAAAGTAGTCAAAGAAAATGAAATAGTTTACTGTCCCTGCTACGAAGCTTTTCGGGAAGTAATTGCCAGAGTGTAATTGCCTTGAATTCTTTTAATGCAAAAAAAAATTCAAGGCATTCAAAGATGCAATTTGCACGCCAAATTTCGTGGCCGACTTTTTTTTTATTTATAAGAAACTGTTGCAAAAAATGTTTCTGTTGACTTTAATCAATATGTACGGAAATACTTTTCCCGTGTAGTTGCTTAAACGTTATAAATAAAAAAGTTCAATGTTTTCTGAATCCATTGGTCACAATTTTTTTTATAAAAATATTCACTTTTAATAACAAAATAATAAAATTATACAAAAAAATTCATATTTTTAATGAAGAAACACTTATACTGTTTTACATATCACTTATAATTTGTTATTTTATATTATATTATTTTTGTTCATATAATTTTACTTTAGGTATATGGTTAGTTTAATTTTGTTTATCTGTTTTGTTATTTTATTTTTATTTTATGTGTTTCAATTCCTTCAATAGTATATATTTAGTAGTTTCTATATCTGTACACCAAGTCTACTTATTTTATTTTATTTAGTACTTTCCTTTTACAGGTTGGCTGGAAGAAATTTCTTTTATTAGAGACAAGCTCGCCTTTTGTACTTTGTTTTTCTTTTTACTTTTAAGTATTTTTTTGTATCTAATATCAGTTGTATACAATAAAGAGTTTATAAATATTTTATAAAGCCTACCGGTTTCTCTTATGACAGCATTATCAGGGCTAGAACTTAAACTAGTAGTTTCATCATCAGGGCTAGAACTTAAACTAAACACTATTTTTCTCATTTCAAATCGCAATAACATTTGAATAAATGAACAAATGTTCACGCAGTTAGTGGTATTCAACGCAGATTTTAATCTTCGTAAAAAAACGTTGAGTTTATATTGACAGAGTGGAAAAATTTGGAGTAATTCCGAAAAAACGCTTTTTTCGGTTTTCTTTTGTCTACGATAACTCACAAATTAACCGCTTTGACCGGACTGGCGGCGATTGACGTGGTTTTTTAAGTCAAAATGATTCCCAAATTGTACGAAACGACTTTTGTTTAAATCAAAGTTACTGTTTTAAAACTTCAAACTTCACAGATTACTTTATTGTTGCGTATCATATGAAAGTTCATAAAATTTCCTAGGTTTTTCTGGTAACTGATACACGATTGAATTAAGTTCGCTCGATAGAAAAATGTCGCAAACTTTCAGAAAATACGATTTTTCACTTGCTCTTAGATGGAATAACTTTAAACGATTTATTTTTCAGAGATAAATGTACAAAAAATTGTGCGCTTTATAGCATTTTGAAAAAACTGTTTTCATATTTTGAATAAATACTCCGCAATAAAATTTTGAAAAAATAAGAAGCATAAACTTGAATGTGTTTACGGCCGCCGGCTACATTTCCCGGCCTCCCGACCAGTGTTGCCAACTTATTGGATTTTCTACTAAAACTGGTGGTTTTACCCCCTAATTAGTGGCGATATATTGCTTTTAGTGGCTGGTGGTTTTTTTAAGTGGTTTAGTAAAATTGAGTCTCATTTATTAACAAACAAAACTAAACAAAATCATTTGTCACTGAACACGATTTTTGAAATTTGAAATTGATTATTTGATAATATTTTATAGGCGAGACTAAAACGACGTTCAGTTTCTTTATACACTGAGGTTACCCATTTTCAGTATAATCTTTGTTAGTTTATGGGTATACTCTACCCTCTCTTCTACAACTTTAGTAAACATTGTGACGAATGAAGTTCGTCAATACATATGGCTATCATTTAGATTTTAGAACAGTCGTTTGGTGTATGTTGGAATGATAGATTTAAAACTTAAAAAATAAAATTTTCACAAATCTTTTGCTGTACTAGCAGCAATAATTGTGACCTAAATTTGTGACGTCTTTCAAATCCATTAGTTTCCGTTTTAAAATCTCTTTCTAGCTCTTAAGACTGCTAGCGTAGTTATACTAGCAGTAGTTGATTAAAAAAATAAACAAAAATTTTCAAAAATCTTTTGCTGTACTGGCAGCCCTAATTCATCACTAAATAGTTTAAAAAAAGTATCGTCACGCTCATATCTCCGAAGAGGTAGGCAGAGGTACAACCAAGGCACCCACGACTAGCCGAAGACACTAAGTCCCACAATGTGATAAGTGGCAAGCCTATCGCCAACCGGGCACATTTCCAATCCCGACCAACATTTTTTTTTTAATTAGAAAATTGGAAAAATCCAATTTTATTTTTGTTGGCCGACCCGGGATTCGAACCCGGGACCTCGTGCAATCAAGTCCAACAGCCGGAGTTTAGTATCGCCTCTGTGGTCTAGCCCACAGAGGCGATACTAAATAGTTACGCCTTTTATTATTACCATTCGTTTCCGTTTAAAAATCTCTTTCTAGCTCTTAAGGCTGCTAGCGTAGTTATACTAGCAGCAGTTGATTTGAAAAAAAAATATTTTTCAAAAATTTTTTGCTGTACTGGCAGCACTAATTGAGCACTATATTAATAGCTGATGTGCCTCTCGTCCAACTATATCATAGCGCGGTCACGAATGGTACACTGCTAGCTTAATAAAAAGTTAGCAGTGTTCTCATTTTTAGTCCCCCTATCACAGCACCAAATATCTGTTATCAGCACTATATCAGCACTGAATGAGCACTAAATTTTGAGATATAGTACAACTAATTCTGCCGAATTGACCTTTCTAGCTTAACAGAAGTTAATAATATTGTTTTGAATATATAGTGCTATATCTTTATGTTTCAAATTCATTTAATATCATTCATACACATTAAAATTTGTAGAGAACCGTCTTTACACCGTATAACCGATCAGCGCTTCTAAAGAGTCCATACTAAGAAACGCTGGCTTGATGTCAGGGTACAAGACATAGTGTAATACGCCAATCGACTCTATTATTAAGGACCTTAAAGATGGAGCAAAGTAAAGAAGGAAAATTTTTTTATTGAATCAGGCGT
>NJDC01000894.1:103649-116076 GCA_002245475.1 Calephelis virginiensis | reverse complement strand
TCCGCTGACTAAAATAGATCACTGGCCCCTCTGCCAGGCACCTCATAAGAGGCGAGCTCAGGTAAAACAGGTAATTGTCAATAAGATGACTGGTGATACAGTGGTGTGCAGCAACTTCCCTGGGTAGTTATAAACCGCCTTACCCATTCCTGCCGCTACAATGACAGTGTCACATTCCGATTCGGAGGGTAGGGAAGGGTAGAAGATTTGCACAATAGGCCTTACATTCCGACCATAGGACAGCAACGCACCTGTAATATCAATGGTGTCTATAGGTCATGATTATCTGTTACCATTAAGAGAGCCGTTTGCGTGTTCGCTGACTACTTACATAAAAAAGAGTAATTATCCAGAGGCCAACTCAAATGTACACAGAGTAAGAAGTTAGTTATTGTTTCTGTCAGTGCTTAAATTTATCGATAAAATACATAAATACCTACATACAATACCGGTACAATACCGGTATCCTATTCAGGATAAGTAAATAAAAATGTCGATAAAATAGATTTGCACATTAGTCCATCACTAGCTATATGCAAACGAAAGTGATAGCTTGAAAATCACATGTGTAAGAAAGGGATATAAACATGCATCGAACAGTGAATGACCAGTATACAATGAACTCCGATATATATCAAAAATAATTTAAAATGTAATTATGAATGTTATTATTTTTAATTAATCTACGGAAAGTTGTACCATCTTTTCGGTAATTTGAAGTCCGGCTGTCTTTATCGTACCATTTAATTGTAGAAACAGTCATTTTATATCTATTTTTTTTTACTTTTTATACAATAACGCGACAATGTTTACAGGTCACAAACCTGGTCGATACTGTTCATATTTTTTTAAGTAATAAGCTACATTAGAACAATTACACTTATGTGTTGACACATTCGTGTTGCCTTATATGCGGTGTCTATTGGGATGTGTGGTCGATGATTTTATCATTGCATATAAAATCAGCTGTTTGAAATTTAGTCAGCCATTTTGTTGATTAAGGTTTTAAACAAGGGTCCGAGGTTGTTTAAAGTGACATTGCCAGTACTATTTAAGAGTATATTTAAACAAATGATGAACTCTAAATAGCGTTTATGAGTAAACATTTTCTTAAACATTATTTAAATTGGTGATTAAAAGTTAAAAAACGTTTATGAATAAGCCTGAAAATCTATTAAAAAACCGTATTAAAATCCGTTGCGTAAATTTAAAGATTTAAGCATACAAAGGGACATAGGGACAGATGAAGCGACTTTGTTTTATACGATGGAGTGATTATGTTATCTAAATCATATTACGTGATCGCCTCTGTGGTCATGCGGTTGAGTTGTTGGACTTGACTGCATGAAGTCCCTAGTTCGAATCCCAGATCGTCCAATAAAAGAAAAGTTAAAAAAAATATATTTTCAATTTTATAATAAAAATGATGTGTACCGGGATTGGATATGTGCCCGGTTGGCGATAGGCTTGCCACCCATCACATTGTGGGACTTAGTGTCTTCGGCTAGTCGTGGGTGCCCTGGTTGTGCCTCTGCCTACCCCTTCGGAGATATAGGCGTGAAGATATTATTATTATAAGTTTAGATACATTATAATAAGTTTGTGAAAATAAATGGATGTTTGTTACTCTTTCACGCAAAAAGTATTGAACGAATGTAGATGAAACTGTACTGGAATATAGTTTATACATTAGAAAATCACATACGATAAAATTAATAAAAAGATATAACTCGGTAAACAAACAAAGCTTGTGAAAGCTAGTTCAAAATGCCGAATCATTTAATAGCCGAATGAACAATATGGACCTACTATTTCTTCTTTTATTAATAATGATTAATTCCCCCAAGTCATATCATCGCCCGTGAACAGCTGGAACTACTACAACAATTATTTTCGTTATGTTAGTTATGTCATGTTAAAAAATATAATGTCTATAGTTAAGACATGAGAACATCCGTAGGCTCAGCTAGTAATATGTAATCGAATCCCGCCTAAATCACAATTAGGTAGGTAGGCACATTATTATTTTCATGACGAGATTCTTATGAAAGAAAAAAATTGTAAGTTTATCAGAACATTAGAAAGTTTCAGAATTCAATATTTTTAAATAAGTCAGTATAACGTTTTTCGGGTGTAGAATTAAGAGCAACCAGCTTTAACGCGCGGCTACGCTCGCGCTTAACTCATAAAAAGTACCTTATGTTACCCCAAGAATGATTATGTAATAAATTTCGTAATGATGGGTCAAGTAGTTTTCGAGTGAAAGTGTAACAAACAAACTGACATTTACGTTTATAATATTAGTAGAATGGGAATTAATTTAATTTTCTGTTTATTTCTAATGCAATTTAATGATATCTATATATCATTCAATAATCTATATCTACAATATAAAATGCAACGCCAAAATATATATATATATTTATACACGCGCTTATCTTTTTATTTGTGGATGTCCAAGTAAAGTTAATAAGATAAGAAAACGGAAAAACTGCAATAACACTAGGAAAAACAGCATTTTAAGTTCCCTATACAAACTGAAGAGTTTCAATAAATTTCATTAGGGCAGCTATACTATATACTACAAATAAAGCATTTAAAAAATATATAATAAAATAATAATATATTGCTAAAATTATATAAGAATTAGTTGTGAAATTCTAAAAAAATAATATGTTGCGTACTTAAAAGTGGTACAACAGCTTAAGTCCAACAAAGCAGTTTGTCGTATTTTTATTACCTGAAAACCCTTTTCAAGGTTTAATCCCAAAACTAATTTATACTCAACAAGTCGAACTCGTACCGTAATCTAGCACGTAAAACGCCTTACAAATAAAGATCAATACATAAGACATACTAGACACAACTAATAAATGTTCACGTTGGGCGTTGGAGAAAATTTATGTTGTGGTTAGTACGTGTCTAGTTTAAATCCCAACCTAAGATGCCTGCAAACCGCACGATGTAAGTAATTTGAGCGTGTTACAAGTTTAATTTCCATTACTTCATGGTATTCTTAGATAAATAATAGCAACTAGATTGTGTACAGCTCATTCAAAAAGATTAGCCAAAAAAATGAGGGCGCCACTGTCTATAATATGACAACATCATTAATACAGAAGTCGTGGCAGCAGCGCCTAAAAGTCCTAGCCGGCCCCAGAAAGGAGTTTTGGCCATTGTGAATAAAGATGGTCGTATTTTTTTCATAATTATTGAATATGGTGTCAATATTCAGTGAAATAAGTCAATTTTGATTCCATTTTGTACAATTTTGTTCATTGAAAGTGGACAAATGAAATAATCGTGGAGAAATTAATGTATCGTGTATTTCCTCGCTGCCGCCAAATATCACTAGATGAGCTTGAGTAACGAAGCCATCGCTTTACTCAAGACCCTGATATGACTTTGTATAAAGTGACTTATGACTCTTAAAAGTACTAAATTAATTCGCTAGACTCGCTTTGCATAATTCTGTGCTTATCCCAACGTTATTGTATGGAAGCGAGAGTTGGGTATGTCAGAAAGAGCATGAAAGTAGGATAAATGCGATCGAAATGTGAGCACTACGAAAAATCTGTGGTGTAACGCTCGCTGACCACATTCGTAACAGTGAGATCCGAGAAAGAGTGGGGATTAAAAGAAAGTGTTGGTGTTGAAACGCGAAAGGGCATGCTCCGCTAGTTCGGTCATGAGGAAAGAATGACAGATGAAAGATTGACAAAGCAGATATGCAATGCGAATGTGGATGGATGTAGGTACCCGGCGAGACCAAGGCTGATATTGACGATCAGATCAATCTGATATTATCCGTAGGTGGTGTCAAGAGTTTCCGAAACCGGCGTGTTTGTATGAAAAGGGTAATGAATGTAAAGGAAGCAAGACAGGTTTGTCAGGATCGTGAGGTCTGGCACTCGATACTCTCTGCCTACCCCGTAAGGGACTTGGCGTGAAGATATGTATGTATGTATGTACGTAATAAATACTGAAGACATGGCAGCATAGCCTAAAATTCGCCTGAGCCGGCCCCAGAAAGGGACAAATTAACAAATAAATAAATAATATTAAAAAATGACAGTACCATCCTACGAAAAGCTCCGCTAGGAGTAAATTATTCTAAGACGAAGAGTGCATATGTATAAGCTAAAGAAAAATAAATATAATTTCACTTGTGTTGTTGCATTAAAAAGCGCCTTAAAAATTCCCACAGCGGGACATTGCCAGTTCCCGCCATTTTTATCGCTGTCCACAGCGGGACAGTGCCAGTTATTGCAAAAATTTTAAAGTACCAGTAACAGATGAGAGGATAACAGCTCATTCAAAGAGTAGACAAAACTGAGGGCACCACCGTCTTTAGCCTGACAGCACCTTACTACGAAAAGTTCCGCTAGGAGTAAATCATTCTAAGATGAAGAATATTTTGAATCATGTTAGTAGCCAACTTTATCTAAATCCAATATTTTCTAAATTCCTTATAAATTCTGTGAAACACCTTTTGAACAAATCTTTTGAACACCATGCTAATGACTTCTCGAGTCTCGGAGAGAGGAATAGTATTTCCTTGTTTATAAAATGTATGGAATTAGTATGTGAAACGCGTCAAAATTTATATTAAATGAAGTTAAGTTGTACAATTCTTACAAGATATTGACAAATGACAACATATAAATTTATAGAATAAAAGAATATAATATAATATGAATATACTCCTAGTGGAGGTTGTAACATGTTCTTATCGTGTTCGCCTTATGTAGAAAACCATTAGTTCCGATATATTTAATTTCCACTTTTTTATACGGATTGTAAACAAAATTAAAACTGCCGAGTTTAAACGCAACCATTTTAAAATTAATACTGCCGTGTTCACATATTTAAGTTGAATTATTTGGAGTGTGATATTATTTAAATTTATGTTATTTCTTCAAGGTAGCATCCATACAAGGTCCATAAATCAACATGTAACTAGATTTTGTCTTCAATTGAATGTTGCAGCGTTTAAATATATTGAATCTCAAGTATTTGCATTCGGTTATATATTTTAACCTCTTATGTTTCAATAAGTTAGTATGTGTTCTTTCATAACATCATTATATAGAAAACTAGCTGTTGTCCGCGGCTTTACTCGCGAAAAATTAAGATGTAAGCTATCCTATCTTTCAAGTTAGACCAACCTGCACACGGTGTGTAAATTTGATTAAAATCGGTTAAGTGGTTTAGGAGTCCATTGAGGACAAACATTGTGACACGAGATTTATATATATTAAGATAAGATGTTAACTACTAGTTTGTTATGTCAACATAGTTGTGTTTGTAGTGTAATGTAGTCTAATGTGTGAGTGCACATTACATTCAGAGAGCAATAGAACACACTGATCGAAAGTAACCGTTAACAACACACACACACACTCACACACTCACACTCACACACACACACACACACACACACACACACACACACACACACACACGCAATTCTCATATGGTTTTTGGCACATCATCATACCGTTACTCTAGGGTAGGGTAGGGTAACGTAGGGTAAGTGACTCTTATTGATTTTCTTTTAATTAACTAACTAAATAAATATAAAAAAACTACATGCAAGTTTAACCACAAAATGCATTTTTTTTAAAGAAATGAGTTTGTAATTATTCTTAAATAAACATATGCGTGTTGTTAATTTGGCGACATTTTTAAAATGTTCATACTAAATCTAGTCATTTCAGAGCAAAGATAATATTGTGCAAAGACGGTAATCTAATCCAACCTCGCGCAAGCCTTATTCCTTATCAACTTATAAACTTCTCTTTTCATGAAACTTCTAAATTAAAACGAAGAAATATACTTTCTTTTAGACTATGATGTTTGTTATAACAAAAGCAGCCGGCAAACAAAAGCGACAAACTTCTTTATTATGTGACTATTTTTTCTCACAGTTGATTATAAATTTAAATTAATGGAGTTTATGATGGAGTTTCTAAGACATGCAAGTCTTGCGGTTTTATGATCTTAAATTAAACATAACTTAACAAACATCGTTTGAGTAGCACGAGAACGTAACATCTTACTCATACTTACTAAGAATATCAATGAACTTTAAAATTAAACAATAAGAGAACCCCACCATGTTCTGATGAAAGCAACGATCGATATCTTTTCATCCTTTTCCCTTAAACGTTGCCATATTGCAACTTATTCGCTGGGTGCGTGACCCCAGTGCCATCTAACGATACAACTTACGGTGGCTCTTTTGAGAAAATAAACATGTATTGGATGTCAAAGTTATTGAAAAACTCAACAACTTGATTTTTTTTTTCAATGTGAAATATGATATATTATTACACAGAGTGAATATTAAATTAATTTTTTTTCCGTGGGTCAGCTAAAAAACAGTAACTAAAATAAATACAACAACTAAAACAAGTGCGAGTTTTCACAGGAAAAAACATTATTAATCCATCGGAATAATTATATTTTAATTAATAAGATGTTATACTTAATATTGTTCAATATGGGTATTAAAATATTATATTATATAAAAAGCAAAGCTTTGTTACGTGTTACTTAATGTTTAAAATTATTCATTAATGTTGTTAATCTATTCATTAAATAACATTAATTATTTGGTACAATTAATTATGTTCTTAATTTTTTTGTTGGAAATTATAGGTAAATTTACCAAAACACAGCATGTATGTATGATGTCATCTACACAATGAAATAGATTTTTAGGAAATTTATTTAAAACTTGATCAAGTCTTAATCGTTGCATTATCCGTTCAACATGAATTCTTACTTTTGCTATGCTGCAAGTTTCTTGAGTCACTTGTATTGTAAATTCAAATTTTTCTCTAAAAAAATGTTCTGTTTTAATTTCCGGAAAAACTTTATCAGCCAAAACAATATCACCAATGTCCAATAAACCTGATTCAATTGTCGTTTGAGAGTCAGATTTACGACCACCAGCTACTTTTGATTTCAAGCAAATAAATCCTCCTGGAGTAATTACCTATGAGAAACTAATAAAATTGACAATTACTGTTCCCACTAGTATTTTTGCAATCGACTACACAACAACTTTGATGACCTATTTCACTTTATTTATTTAATTAAACTGACATACGTGTTATTGTTAGATATGTTCATAAATAATAAAGAGCCACTCGTAGTTCTGTATTGTCCGCAGCGGGCGCTGACATCACTTTTGTGTCCCCCACTATGCCTTACGCACCCAGCGAATATATGAGAAAGATAGAAAGGGGTTGCTATTATTATAGCGCCTAATACCTATCACAATATCTCGAACCGATGACACTGGCGCTATCATATATGGCCAATATTTTAAAAGGAAGCCATGGAAACATAATAATATTCTTCGGAGTATTTTGCTCGTTAATTGTTTGGCACAGCGCGTCACGTGCGGATAAGGTCGAAATTGGCCCTCAAAATAAATGACAGAGGGTGTTAATCCCGTTCCAAGAATAGTCATAATTACATTATCTAAATCCAGAGAGTGCCTTATTTTCTTTAGTCTCTATAAACAGGGTTTAATGGATTCGACTGTGTTTTTGAAGTGAAAATTTCTTTAGCAACGTTACGTACTTTTTTTTGAATGGGTAAAAACTTCTAAATTCACGTCAGATCACCAGAACGTAAGACGGCGCACTGCGCATGCGCAAATAAGACGCCGCGAGATCTAAATTACAATGTAGATTCAATGCTGTTTTTGTTTTTTATATATTTTTTTTATATAACATGGGAAAGCAAACAAGCAGACGGATTTCCTGATGGTAAGAAATTCACGCCGCCTATAGACACCAAAGATGGTAATGGTGCGTTGCCAACCTGAGGCCGGTATGTTAGGCCTCGAGCAAAAGTGAGTTTACCGGCTACCTTACGCTCCAAACCGGAACACGTCATGACGCTGTGGTGGCAGGAATAGGTAAGGCATCATCGCCTTATGTGATAGGTGGCAAACCTTACGCTAACCGAACACACACATATTCCAGGCAACGTTATTTTAAATAGAAAACTGAAAATACTCATTTTCAATTTTCAATTCTCAAAAGAAAATGTGGTATTTCCAATTTTCTAATAAAAAAATGTTGCTCGGGATTGTATATGTGCCCGTTTGGCGATAGGCTTGCCACCTATCACATTGTCGGACTTAGTGTCTTCGGCTGGTCGTGGGTGCCTTGGTTATGCCTCTGCCTTCTCCTTCGGGGATATGGGCGTGCAGATACTTCATACTTTTTCAATGTTTTTGTTGGCCGACCCAGAAATTGAACCCGATACAAGAAGTCAAGTCCGACACTAAACCACAGCGGCTATAAGCTAGGCTTTAAGAACCTTAAAAATACAATTTCCAAGCGTCCTAATTAAACTGAAGCTGGTGTTGAAGTTAGAATTTAATTTGATCTCAACTTTTTAACACTAATAACGTTTAAACATACAAGTTCCGTAACATAATTTATTTTTAGGTTAAACTGCTCTCAAAGTTTTAAAGCAGAATTACCTAAGAAACTAGTCGGAAAATTAATCTTATCTCAATTCCTTCGTATTTTCCTTGGTCTTAACTGTGCAAGTTTTAATAGCACGCAACTGCAAAGTTTAATGCCAACGTGGCCGAACCGTTTGCAGCTGTCCTATGGTACTCTGCAGTTTGTTCTTAAAAATGAATCCATAAATTGGGTATTAATAATTCACTATCTGATGTAGTACACCAAATACTCAATGCTACTTATCTTTCAAATATACTTCTTGCAGGATCTCTCAGTCTAAACAATAACCCTATGATAATATCATAAATCGAAACTTCACTACCAAATTGCTAGAGTATATATCCGAAGGTGATGTCATTAAATGGCATATTTGTAAGAAAAGAGCAATGAATGTGGGGAGGTAAGACAGGGATTGTGACTCTTTCTACCAACCCTGGGTAACACTGGGCGAGAAGATATGTATGTAACCCCTCTGGTAAAAAAGCACTAGATACACCAAGCCTTTGGTAACGTGAATTAGTTTTTAATGATCACAATTGCTAACCCTCGAAAACTAAGCGGTAACCATAAGAAAGGAAGACCAAGATTTACTACCAACATTTTAGGTATTCCTCCCACCATAACATTAAATTAGACTTATAAATCGAAACGAACCAAGCAGCGGCTTAAAATGTGTTTACTTTAGCGTAAGAACACTAGGAGCGGCTTTTAAACGTGCCGGCGCAGATTCCGTAGAATGTAGATTTTACAAGCAATATCTAAAGACACATGTCATGACGCATTTTAAAACCGCAACTCTCGCAGTTGTTGACCCGGTAGACACACACATTTAGCAACGCATCGTAATCATATTTGGTGTGTATATGTCGTCTTACTATCAAATAATTTAAATATTTTTTTTTCTTCCCATCTTATTTAAAAATCATAATCCTTATTAATATTTTAATATACTGGCGGAACGCCCCAGCTTCACTCGGGTATAAAATATACATCAAAATTCCTCTTTAAACTCTTGATCTATTAAAAAAACCGCATCAAAATCCGCTCCGCAGTTTGAAAGATTTAAGCATACAAAGGGACATAGGGACAGAGAACGCGACTTTGTTTTATACTATGTAGTGATCACTGCGCCAACTCAGGTATATAACTCTTAAGTTCTGTAGTGTTACTCTTGAATCTTGATGTCATACAAATTGGAAATTGGAATCGGATACGTCATTTTAAGTACTCTTGACAACAATATTTGCAAATTATTAAAATTAGTCAAGTAATAAACAATAAGCTTTTTTTATATTGGAAGGGAAACCAGCAGACGGATTTCCTGATGTTAAGAAATTCACGGCGCCTAGAGACACCAAAGGTGGTAACGTTGCATTGCCAACCTGAGGCCGGGATATTAGGCCTCGATCAAAAATAAGTTTACCGATTGTCTTATCCTTCGAACCCAAACACTTCGACGGCAAGCTCTAACGCTCTGGCGGCAGGAATAAATAAGGCGGTGGTACCAATCCGGGCAAGCTCTACCACCTAGTAGGATGTCACGGTGTTAGTGACGGTAAGCCTATGTTCACCTTTTACGAGCTACCTGGCAGGAAGGCGGATGACTTATTAATAAATTAAATTAATATAATGAATTATATTAGTATTTTATTGGATTCATTGATTTTTTCGGAACTTTATGCTCATAGCCCGCTAGTAAGTACTGCGTTTAAGAGTACCTAAAGTGACATATTGATTTCCAATTTCCAATTTCAATGAAATCAAGACTCAATAGTTATCCTACTCGTCACATAGTCCTTGTTGAGAAACCTGATCCTCATCAATGGCCCGGTAGAGTCGCGAACGCTAAACTCTCAACAAACTTGGCGATCAACTAAATGTTTTAATTGGTATTTAAATTCTTTTGCACGTGTATTTATTACTTATCTCAAAAACGACAGAAACATAACATTTTTCTAGAAGCCCGCTGTAACGTAACAATAAAAATGATTTCAAATTTGGCAAGTAATAAGCCTATGATAAATAACAGGCAGAACGAAATTATTATAATATTTAATCACAATAACTTCCAAGTCATGAAAATGCTACAATTGCAAGCAATAAAAATGCATCGAAATGACAATGAGCAAATGAAAAGAGCTTTCTAGGCGAATTGATTTGACATTTTCAATGAAAACTGTAGAACTCGGAACCATTATGAGACAATCATAATATTTCAACCAGCGCAGTCTACGCAAACGACGACTAAGGGGTTATATTATGGATGAGTATAAGCGTGCGATATAAAAGCGTCAGTACAAGTCGCAGTTATTACGGATTTATCTTATGGTATTGTGGAATAGGAAGTTTAACAAAGGACTGTCAGACTCTTTGTGCCTTCATTATACGATCAGACCTTTTGTGGCATATTTCGTTACTATAATAGTGTTTTAATCATAATCAATTGTTAATATAATCAAATTAAGGTACAGTAATGGTCAAATGGTATTTACGAACTAGCTGATAGGTACACTCATGTAATTATAAGTAATAAATCTTGCAAGAACTTGCCCCCATTGGTACCATTGCCTTTATGTATAAATTAATACCGCCATAATGTTAGTGTTCGCCATTAGAAAGTAGTAACTGGTAAACTTACTTTAGTATGAGGCTGATTTCTCCATTTTTAAGGTAGCAAGGCCTTGTTAACATCTTTGGTATCTACAAGTATAAACAACTGTATAAACAGTAAAACAAGATTTATCAAATTCGCTATACTTTTGAAAAAATAACATCAAATATAGAAATGTCTTTTCAAAGTAATGCTTCATTTTGTTAATATCTAGGTACTGTGAGAATGATGTTATGAACATATTTATGGCAAATAGACAGTCGTACCTTATTCTCAACTCTCTTGAAAAAAAATAGATCTAAGGGTAGGTTGGACTAAGCTTGAAGAAACCTATTCATCATTAAAAAACTAATTACAGTTTTTTCATCTGGAGAAAAGCGATATGTTTTTCGTGTAAATTAGAAGAAAAATATTACAAAAAAATCAGCTTAAGAGTCACAATCGATAAACGATTTACGTTAAAAAGCATTTCCTGCTTATCCCAACAACAATATCCCAAACAATAAATAACTAAAACAATTATCTTAAAAGTGTCTTTACGCCCATATCCCCGAAGAAGTAGGCAAAGGCACAACTAGGACACCCACGACTAGCTGAAGACAGTAAGTCCTACATTGTGGTAGGTGGCAAGCCTATCGCCAACCGAGCAAATATCAAATCCTGACTTGAGGATCGAACCTCGAGAAATCAAGTCCCACGCCGGACCGCTAGATCACCGAGGCGATACAAACAACAAACAATACGATGTATAACAATACAATAGCAGTTATACAATATATAATAACCAATAAATAACAGTAACAAAAACAATTGTGTTGATTAAAAAAACATGTAATTGTCTGCATAAACATAAAAAGTACACGAATAAATAATCTTTGATCTACTCTTTAAAAGCTGAACTAACAGAGAGCGATTAAAATAATCGTCATATTTGATCTTTTCGAATATTGCGATAACGATGAGTGATATGTCTGAATGCAGTGATAGCGGTTGTGATAAAAGGGTCAGGAGAGTTACACGTAATCCGTAAAATGTTAAAATCAAGGTACAGACGCAATTACTGTTGTTGGCCTGAGAAGGCGATCATTAATATCTACTGAATTTAAATGTAAATGGTAATCGACAACTTTGTTTCGTGATACGTTTTTTGGAATTTGAGTACAGTATATTTGAATTCGTAACATAATTTAAACGCAATGTAATTGTAAACAGCTGAAATTAATAATTTAAAACATGTAAAAAAGTTCGTCAGATCTTGATCTGCAGTGCAGCTCCTTCCTTCCAGGATTTAGCATAACAGCAAAACATATTTTATTTGGAC
>NJDC01000894.1:88370-103284 GCA_002245475.1 Calephelis virginiensis | reverse complement strand
ACACTAATCTACTTACAAACAAGGTAAGTTTAAGCCAACAATTTCTGGTATTATTAAGTTAATAGATGAATATAAGCAGTAATACAATCAAGTATTATTGCTATTCATACAAAAAAGAGGAAAATAGGAATATAATTAAATGATTTAGCTAATGATGTCAAATTATGTAAATTCTTAAAGTTAATCGGCAACCATTATTATTGTAAATGGACGAATACCATAACATACGAAAAAGAATTGTATTCTTGCCGAATGAGGTAACATCAATTAGATTATCTATGATGCCGATTGAGAATATCATCCTTTTAACTATTCAAAAGATTTTTTATTTTTTATTTAATATACTCAAAACTACACAGCCGATTAAATAATTCTCCTCCTGCTACATCTCTTACATGATCGAGAAATAATTTTAGGAAAAATCTTAGTGATAAAAATCTGGAAAAAAATATTTAATATAATGGTGTTTTTATGTTGGTAAGCGTTGGTTCGCTTACGAATCGAATTATAGTTACAGTGTCATAGATCATTTCCCTGCGTTCAAATGACCGGAAAGCTCTGATAACTTAAATCCTAAATCGGGAAATAAACAGCTAAACCTTTACCGAAACAGAATAGAAATTCTTTGAACATATTATATAATTTATATGTATATTATTATTAATCGTAAAATACCTGTATCGGTAAATTTCTCAATTTAAAAATGTGGTACATACCGAATATACCTACCGGAATATATTCTTATATTGTATGTGTGTTGAAAGTTTTTTTAAATATTTTTTTTTTATTTTTAGGATTTCAGAAGTGTTTTATTTAGTCAATTGAAATTTGAAATTAGTCAATTGAGTGTGGGTACATCTTCGATCGAAGAATTGTTTGGGTGCAAGTTATTGAATCCAAAATTTATGGTAAGTATAAGAGACGCCGTGGACAGAAACGGTATCAATAAATATATTGAACGTCCTTGCGAAAATGTTACGTAATTAATTTACCAACTGCCTCCTTATTAAGCCTCAGGACAAACAAACTCATTCGCCGATACGTGTTTTTAGCTTTAACAGGCTTCCCGGATAAATGTCCGAATTGGAAAGACTAACATATATTATTCTCTGAGGATCAACAGAATTGCAAAGGGCGATAATTTGACGGGTGAGACGGCAAAGGGTGTAAATCTCATTGCAAATGACAGGGCACGTGACCTAACAACGTCGGAATATTGGCAGTTACCCTCATAACCTGCAATCATTAATTTGCATTCGATTAAGCAGATTCTGATATAAACAAATTCCATATAACACGCCATTTACTCTTTTACGTGCACTGATAGTAATAATTGGCAGTTTTAACTTTAAATCCGTAAAATAAAGAGGAGGGTTTTAAAATTTGCACGGTAAAAATGCTTTTAGGTTATTTGCTTATTAACTAAGCAATTCTAGTACCACCGTTTAATATCTACTTGCATAATATGCACACTGTATTGACTATTTTTGAAGTGAAACTTCTTTAGAATTGTGATTTTAAAACGTGCATCGGAAAAACGACAAGTAAGAGACATAAATATATATTCATCTTATTCTTTTGTCGATTTACTAAAGTTTCACTTCTATCGTGTGTAAATCGCACAAACACCTTTTTTTTAATCCCTTTTTATGTTTATTCAAAATTATGGTGTTAATAAACTGATGACAAAAGAAATAAAAGTGTTGAATGATTGTGGATAGACTGATTGTCAGCCGAAAGTCAGCCGGATTAAGATGCGCATGAAGAAAATTTTGTCAAACCTTTCTGTCGTGTATTGATTGCTATTTTGAATTTAAATATATTAACAAGTTGATAAAAGAAAACAGATATTGTGACTGGCGCGTGAAGCATACACACACACAAAGGTTTTTTCAGTTGCAACTAACACGTACCATGTTATTTCGAGTTTTGTTATATATTCTTTGAAATAGGAGTTTTTAAAATCTATGTGTTTATGTAAAACGTTTTGTGGGAATATTAAATAAATATGTTTTTATTCTTAACTAGCTATCCCGGCAAACTTTGTTCCTCCCGTTCAGTTTTCCCTGCAATTTCCCAGTTTTTCTCTTAATAAGAACCTTGTCTTGGCAATAACTAACACAATACAAAAAGAGTTTGCCAAATCGGTCCAATCGTTCGGAAGTTATGCGCTTACCAACGCATTTAGCTATTCATTTTTATATTAAAGATGTGAGTTTGTCAAGATGTTTGGAGATATGATTGCTCAAACATATGTTTTAAAAGAAACCATTGTGTTGAAATTAGGAACGCGGACAGTCTGTTGTTCTATGATAGAGTAATGCTACTTTTTGTCCCAATCTCTGTTCCGTAGAAAATTAGAAAAGCTTTTATAACTGAGTAAAACGAGAGCTGTATATGTTATGCCAAAGGGTTCAGCTATTATACTTTGGTTTTTAATATAAGCTTTTTTATAATTTCTCACGTTGTCCCTAATTTGAAGCAACAAGGACATTGCGTTTCGATATGAAATAAACCGACAGTTTTCCCAGCAGTTATCTCTTTTCTCAATTTATGCGCATAGCATTCCTGGTTATGTATATTATAAACTTATCCGGTTATCTGGTGTTGTTGATGGAACAAGTGAATGAAATTGTATATCTTGGTTGTGCTTTTAGCAGGGATGGAAGGTACACTGCGGATGTAGAGAGGAGAGTGAGTGCAGGGAATAATGTGAATGGAGCGTTGGGTAAGCTATTCCAAAGCGAGGTTTTGAGTCAAAAAGCTAGACTCGCTTTGTATAATTCTGTGCTTATTCCAACGTTATTGTGGGGAAGCGAGAGTTGGGTGTGTCAGAAAGAGCATGAAAGTAGGATAAATGCGGTTGAAATGAGAGCACTACGGAAAATCTGTGGTGTAACGCTCGCTGATCGCATTCGTAACAGTGAGATCCGAGAAAGTGTGGGTTTGTATGAAAAGGGTTATGAATGTGAAGGAAGCAAGACAGGTTTGTCAGGATCGTGAGGTCTGGCACTCGATACTCTCTGCCTACCCCGTAGGGGCTTTGCGTGAAGATGTGTATGTAAACTTATCCGGTGATTATAATACAAATTCTACATTTTTATGTTCTACCCGTTACAAAAATGCAGCAGTGGTACAAATAAGAGGTACGTGATTTAAAAACTTTAGAAAACTTTAATTAAGGACCTGAACATTAATATATTTGAATCGAATACTGCCTAAAAATTCTAAGCCATTATTTTTGTGATATTTTGTTTATGTCAAATATACAATCTATAAAGATAAGTGCGTTTTTACTGCAAGTATGTTCTAAGTCAGATGACTTTAAACCAAGATATTTTAATTTTAGCACTTGCCCTGTGCTTAGGTTAATTTTCTTAAATCTGTAAAGTTTTTTATAAAGGATTTTTTTACATATTTTTTATATCATTTTTATTTGTGTGTAATAATATAATTGTATAATTTCTCTCACTCACGCTTCACAGCTTTTTCAGATTAGTAAAACTTGGCATTGTTTGACTAAGAATGTTTTAGTTCTTTTCGATTCTATTACGAATTTAGTTAGTTTGACTATTTATATATGTGCAATACTAGACTACTATAAATCTCGAAGTGGAGCAATGTTTTAGTACTTGCAAGAACCCATAAGTTCAACTTATCATAAAATTCTTGGCCTTTTATTCCAATTGTTCAAAATACCAAATAAACTTAGAAGTACTATTTTGTTTTGATAGTCTTAGACAAAAATGATTACATAGTACAATACACAATATTCAAATTACAATAGTATTTTTAAAAAATGTAAAGGAAAAACGTCGGTGCAAATCTCATTGCTATTGAAATGGTTCTAACATTTTAAAGGTGAAAATCTGTATGTCCGTATGATATCTTTTACACACACGCATTAATTCTGTAACCAATATCTGATCGTATTGAAAATAGTCGCTAGTGTGAGCAGGACGATAAGGTAGAATGAACAGGGTTGTCACGTACTTATAAAAGACGACGCTTCTGTCACCACACAATTTTAAAAAAATGGTTTTAAAGATTATGATTAATAATTAATTTACACTATTTTTCAAATTTAAATTTAACTAACTAGTATTCACTTACATTTTTTTAAAATTACATATTAAAATCAAATATGTTCATACCACCAAAACAAATTATTACTTTTTTGGAAGAGTTGACATCAAACTAACAGCAAGGCAATCATTCATTGACATAAAAATATTTTCACTCCCGTATCTCTGAACACTTTTGCAGAGGTGCAATCAGGGGATCCACGAATAGGAGAAGACACCAAGTCCCACAATATGGCACACAAGATAGCAAACCTATCTCCAATCGGGCACAATCGCAATCCAATCGCAGGCAGTGTTTTTTTTATTACAAAATACAAATTTTTTGGTATTCTAACCGGAAATCGAATCCGGGACCTCATGAAGTCAAGTCCAAAAGCCAGACTGCGAGTCTGCAGGGACAATATAGCATCATCTAAGTACTTGTTAATTATATTTGTTCAACAAAGTTTAGACTTACCAGCATATCATTTTTTTTAAAGAAGTGCGCTTCGCCTATAAGAGTACTACACTCTTATAGGCGAAGCGCACTTCCTGATAGTCCTACCTCTATTTCTGATAGTCTTGTGATGTCAATTAACAAAAGTCAAATATATAGAAAATATATAGAAATGACATCAGTAGGGTTACTCTTGAAGCTCGATTCATGCAGTATTAGAAATTGGAGTCGAGTAAGTCACTTTAGGTAGGTACTGTTGAACAGAGTACTGGCGAATTAATATCATTTAATTAATAGTGAGCAATTTGTTATTTTATCAGATTGGTTGAATTTATTTGGAACTAAATGTTAATAATCCACTAGTACTGTGTTCAAGAGTACCTAAAATGACATATACGATTCCAATTTCCAATTCGCATGACAACGAGATTCAAGAGTAAGCAAAAAGGTCTTTGTTAGAAGTGTACATCCAGTAGTAATATCGCTTCGTGCTTGTATCTAACTTTTTTTAAATACTAAAATAAAACAAAAAACAAAGTTTCGAAAAAGTTGCTACGAGAGTCTCAGGCTAATATACTACTCTGACAACCCTAAAAGTGAAGGGAGCACAGTTTGTCGGAGCTCTTCATACGAAGTTAATTGGATTTTTCCGTTTGCCACGCTGCGGCGTACGTGTGCTGTGTGAATAATAAGTGGCTTAATAGTGTTTTCAGCGCCCCGTCGGGCATACTCTTTTGTGACCTCACTTTTAATGTAATATAGATCAAATGTGGGAGAAGTGAATAAAATATTCGTTATTACATCCAGCCAGCTGTGTACTTGAATTGTACTTTAGTAAATGGGATGGTGCTCAAAATATCCGTTTAGATACAAGTACTTACATAATCGTATAAAAGTATTTTTCTGTTTATTATTGTCTTTCAAATACACTTCGTTCTCAGGGTAAATTCGTGCAACGCTTGTTGATGGATTTTAATCTCAGTTAGGAGAAACTATGAAATATTTCATTAATTCATATGCATTGGCGTTGAGTATTTCTTCACGCCAAGTCCCTTACTTGGTAGGCAGAGAGTATCGAGTGCCAAACCTCAAGATTCTGGCAGACATGTCTAGTTTCTTCTACATTCATTACCCTTTTTACACAAATACGCCGGTTTCAGACTCTTGATACCACCTTCGAATTCACTCTGAATTTCTTACTACCCCGAAGCATTTTTTTAATTCTATCTATTTGGATGGTCTGTATAACCCATGTCAAAGTAAACTTGATAGATAGAGGGATACTAATTAATAAATATTACCTGTAAAAATCAACGGGTTGAACTTCAGAAGTGCTGGCAGAAGTGAATATTTGATTAGTAACGGCAACGTTGTACATTTTCGACATTTTGGAATAGGGGGATAATTTTGTACGAATTGCTTTAATGGACAGTATAAAAGTAATCATTTATGTAGGTAAATAATTGTGGGTGAAAAGTTCATAAAATCGGCTATGTTCGGGAACAAAAAAAGATATGCGTCGTGCGTTGCCACGCAATAACTAGGTTACAGATATATCTGTAACCTAGGCCAATGAAATCACAGTACGAAATGCAGTGGCAACATATGGCAGTTTTACTCTCCTTCCATCTTATAAATTTTCGACCAGTATGGGTACTTTTAGATCTCGATTTTATGCAAATCAAAATAAGTTTATTCGATATAGGTGTATAACATACTCCAATCGACGTTAAAAGTAATAGAATTTAATGTTTAGGCATAATGAATATCAACGAATACATTAAGTATAGTAGTATTTATGATTGAAAGAATATAAGCTTTTAATTAACAAAAATCTTTTAACTTCAAATGTTAACAGACTTTAGTTAATCAAAAAAATTTTTAAATTTATAAGAAAAAAAATCTTACACACACGTAAAGTATAAAGAGCTCGGTTGCTTATACAAATTGGAATTTGGAATCGGATATGTCACTTTAGGTACTATTTCTATAATAAATGTTAATAATTCGCTAGTATTGTATTCAAAAACATACATACATATCGTCATGCTAAGTCCCTTGCGGGGTAGGCAGAGAGTGTCGAGTGCCACACCTCATGGTCCTGGTAGAACTGCCTTGCTTCCTCCACATTCATTATCCTTTTCATGCCATGCCCTTTCTCATTTTAACACCAACACTTTCTTTCAATCCCACTCTTTCAGGGATATCTCTGTGTTGAAAAGTACCTTTCCAATACCAATTTCCAATTTGCATGAAATCGAGATTCAAGAGTAATCCTACAGTAATCCTACGTGACCGGAGGAAAGTTTAACATTTCGTACCTATCACAAAAAGTTCACAACGCCGCTAAAAAAGTTTTTATTTGAAACAAATTTCTAAAGCATGTATTGTACAATAAAAAAAAATCGAAATATACTTTTCTGCGTTTTTTCTGCATTTTTTCGGTGGGTTTCGGTTGACCGAGGTTTACAGTTGAATTTTACAGTTGTGAAACGATTGCTATATCCACGCAGAATAATCTTCTAAAGACAAAAATGAAGTATGGTACTACTATTTAAATTATGCGCTTCGGTTTTACACTTTTTACTGTTTTTACACTTTATACTTATATTTTTAAATTGGCCGACCTAATCTAAATTTAAACGAAATTATTAATTATGTAATAACAACTCTATATAGATCTCTTTAAAATACATTCCGATTTCCGTAGCTTGACTAATACAGCCGAAGCGCATAATTTCAATAGTAGTACTTACTGTACTTACTGTTTGTTACTTGTCTACTGGCATTACGTCTATTAGGGCCTAGTTCGTTTATTTATTTTTTCTGACGTGTTGCCCAATGATGGTGTTCCTAAGTTACCTTTACAACAACGCAATTAAATAATTTAGTAGTTTACCAGACGTACCTAAACATCAATTTTAATTTTGAAACTCAAAAACCTATGTGCAAATAACTTTCAATTTTATAATGAAATGTCTACTTTTATACATGAATAGCTATAGCTCAATAATTTTACCAAATAAAGTAGACAGTACTGTTTCAGAACCATCATGACGATGGCTATTAATTAACTGGTTGGCTAACACAACTACAGTACATTTATTTACATCACAGGTGCTCAAACTTAGCAGTTGGTTATATTTCAAAATTAAAATTGATGTTTAGGGGCGTCTGGTAAACTACTAGATTATTTAATTGTGTTTTTGTAAAGGTAACTTAGGAACACCGTCATTGGGCAACACGTCAGAAAAAAAAGTTTGAATTTGACTGAAAAATACCCATTAATAAAATGATGCGCCATTTACTAAATTCATTTGTTACAAAAAATGTGTAAAACCGCTTGACCGATTTTATATAAACTTCACATAAATCATCTACTAAATAGTCCGCACAAAGCCTAAACATTTGGTTTGGATAGGTGAGCACGTTCTTGAGTTATAAAATTACAATGAAAGAAGTGGCATTGATTTTTATTTACATATATAGATTGTGTATATAATCTCTATTTCCCGTCATCATTATGTTACATATATACGTCATGATGCAAAAAACTCCTTTGCTAAAATTACGCCATATACATAAAAAAATCGACGTTGCAATTCTCTAGAATTTGTAATATATGTATAAATCAAAGAATAATAATTGAAACAGATGTGTACTTACAAATATATTTACGGTAACAGGTTTGGTTTATTATCTCACATTATACATGCCTATGAAATATGCCACCGAGCACACCACCTCACACACCGAGCAGCATCACTAAACACCAAAATGAATGAGCCAGCAATCAGTCTTAGGTTAGTATTCTGAAATGGGTGAATATTATTTTACCGGAAGAATATATTATGTTGTCTTTAATTATGTTGCTTAAAGCGTATTGCTTTATTTAAAATAATAATATGCTAGCTGGTTATTTATTGATGAAGAAATATGTGACGATTCCATTGACCTCTAGTACAATAATCTTAATAATAAATAAATGTCGCTGGATAAGTCACACAAATTGAATCTAACTCCAAAGTAAGAAAATGTATATGCTTGTGATATGGGCGTTAGTCAACGATACTAATACACAGGAATGCTTATCCCCGTGTTGGTCCGGGTTCCTTAGCAGAATAGACCATCTGCCTTCCTGCCAGGCAGCTCGTAAAAGTCGAGCATAGGCTTATCGTCACTAACACCGTGACACCTGACTGGTAGAGATTCGCAGCGACTCGCCCGGATTGGTACCACGGCCTTACCTATTCCTGCCGCCGTAACGTCCAATGCTTGCCGCTGACGTGTTCCGGTTCGGAGGGTAATGTAGTCAGTAAACTTACTTTTGCTAGAGGCCTAACATCCCGACCTCCAGTTGACAACGCACCATTACCACCTTTGGTGTCTCTAGGCGGCATGAATTTCTTACCATCGGGAAATCCGTCTGCTTATTCGCCTAACATTATCGTAAAAAAAAACTAAATAAATATCCCTGGACACGTCAAATAAATTGAACCTAACCCCAAAGTAAGCAAACTGTATTCTTGTGGTATGAGCGTTAGTTATAAGTACATAGAATCACTTAAATAGATACCAGAATAAACTTATTTTCTTCTTGTCATTTTTATTACTGATGTCACACACTATGAGAGTCCGGCAACAAATCGTTCGAGATGCCTGAGTTGTTGAATCCATCCCCACTATCTTACTATTTATTTATTTTATTTTTATGATATTGGAAGGCAAACAAGCAGACGGATTTCCTGATGGCAAGACATTGACGTCGCCTAGAGACATCCAAGGTGATATTGGTGAGTTGCCAACCTAAAGCCTATAGGGATGTTAGACCTCGAGCAAAAGTAAGCTTATCGGCTACCTTACCCTCTGAACCGCGTATTCCTAAAATGGGAATTCCTATTTCTACTTATCGTCTCTGTGGTCTAGCGGTTCAGTTGTTGGACTTGACTGCATGAGGTCCCGGGTTCGAATCCCGGGTCGGGCAACTAAAAGAAAATTGGGTTTTTCCAATTTTCTAATAAAAAATTTTTTGCACAGGATTGGATATGTGCCCGGTTGGCGATAGGCTTGCCACCTATCACATTGTGGGACTTAGTGTCTTTGGCGAGTCGTGGGTGCCCTGGTTGTGCCTCTGCATACCCCTTCGGGGATATGGGCGTGAAGATACCTTATTTCTACTTCAGCTCGCCGTTATCTCGTTCCTCGTGGCCCTGTTTAGAGGTTTTAGTTGGCAATGAGCTCAATACCCCAGACTCAGGTTAATAGCGCATTATTTCTTTGTTGTTTGAAGGTGAAACGATTGCTGACCATCACGAAATTCGCCAGTAAAGTTATTGGGGTAAAGTTCAAAAACCAACAATCTTGTATCTGTAACAGGTGACGCACACATACATACATACATCCGTATTTATGTATCGATACAAGAGTATAATAAGTTCCAAGAATCATAAGTTGTAGTTTTAATACATAGTTTTGTACGAAAGGGTTACGATTTTATTATTAAGATTTCTTTACTTCCTTTATTTTCGAATCTGTTTAATCTACATTAAAACCCGCAGTACTGTGCGGTTAAGCAAACAATAAAGATTGGGAGTTCTACATCGGGACCGAATTTTGTGGCTTCGTGCGGGGTAGAAATAATCAGGGTTCATCTAAAATTTTACTCGTCACTTATTTGAATTACAATTTATACTAAAACTTTGCACTTGTTACTAATTTTTAGTTATTATTTTTTTGTTTGAGCCAAACTTTAATATTGTTATGTATATGAAAAAAAAAAGATTTGCACTTGCAAAAGCGGAACCGGTTGGCTATATTATTTCATACTTTTAAAAAAACTAGTGGTTACCCATCGATCGAAATTCGATCATAATATTTTCTTAAATCTTTTTGGTAAGAACGCCGTCTTCATTTATCAAGATCAACTACTTCGTTTCCAAACATTATGAACATAGTTTGTGCGCCATCTGTGATCTTTTATCGTTATCTTCAATATATTTGTTTTTGTGTGTCAAGTGCATGGTAGTAAGTGTAATTTTTAATTTTCTGATTTAATGAACTTTATAAGCATTATTATTAAAAAATATTAGGTTTCTGCACTTCTCCTACACATAAACTATAAGTATGCCAAATTTCATATTCCTCTGTCAGCGAAATTTTCCTAAAAAGGGGTCCAAAGTTTTTGCTTCACGTTTTAATATTATGATATATAAAGTGAAACAGTGTACGTGTTTTACATTTATATAAAAAATAAATAATGGAGTTTCACCAAGTGTCAAGGATAGAAACAATTCAATATAGTCTTTAATACTCAGCCACAGGTAACTATAAACGGGAGTATTTTCTTGTTTTGGTCCCAAACAGACCAATTGCCTACTTGCCAGTATCTTCACGCCCATATCTCCAAAGATTTAGGCAGAGGAACAACCAGGGCAACCACGACTAGCCGAAGACAGTAAATCCCACAATGTGATAAGTGGCAAGCCTATCACCAACCAGGCACATATCTAATCCAGAGAAACGTTTTTTTTATAAGAAAATTGGAAAAACCAAATTTTCTTTTTGTTGCCCTACCTGGGAATCAAACCCGGGACCTCATGTAGTCAAGTCAAACCGAGACCGCTAAGCCACAGAGGAGATTCCGCCTGCCCTCGGCCTACCTACCAGATTACTAGAAAAGGGTGAATAATAATCATAAGTAAATTTACCACTAATCGGTGACCACAACTAAGTGGTAGCTTTTTAAAAACAGAAGCCCTAATATTAGCCATACATTTATCTGCTTGCATAACGAGTGTTTACAACGGTCATGTTTCGGGTTAGATCGTACGTTCTAATGAATGATGACATCTTAGTCTGAAGTTAATATTATATGTACCAGTCTTTACCAATGGCAAAAAAACTGTTGGAAAAATCTATCAGTTTCTTTATATACTTTTTTATATAAGTACTAGCAGTTTTCAACAGCTTTGCCTACCTAACTTGGCTTCTGATGCACCGATTTTGATGAAACATAACCTATGTCACTCAGGGAAAATGTAGCATTCTAAAGGTAAAATAATTTTTAATCGGTCCAGTAGTTCCGGAGCCCATTTTAAACAAACAAACGAAAATTCAAACATTTCCTCTTTATAATATTAGTATAGATTATCTGATTAGATTATTAATTAATATATCCTCTTTATATAAAAAAAAAAACTATGTAGAGGTTATTTATCTCGGGATAGTATCTCGATGAACAGGCGCCCAACAATTTACCGCTAATGATAATAGTAACGACTTGAAATTTTGGAAAATTATCGATATGCGATAAAATGGTTTAAAATGGACAAAATATGGGTCTCTTACAGTTTTATTATATTTAGAATCAGAAAAAAAAGTTTTGTGATGCAAATCTGGCGTAAAATATTTTTTTTTGCATCGGCTTTAATATTACGTTAGTGTCAAATGTCTTATAAATGTCTTAAAAATACATATCGAGTGTTTGGGTATAGGACAATTCGTACCATCGGATACATGCACTCTACGTACACCGTGTTGATCCATTTTGACAGACTGTTAAACTACAAAATCATCTTACGGGTACGATCAAGTTATTGTTTCATACATTTCTATTCTACAAAATGAAATTGTTTCCGTAGCTACACGTAACTACACGTGTCCGAAGGTACATCGTTTGCTCCTAATAATTATTTTAATCTACGCGATGTCAGCTCTTTGGTCTAGCAGTTCAATGTAGGACTTGACTACGTCAGGATATGGGATTGACTCCCTTGGCGTGGCAACGCAAAGATTTTTTTTAATTTTCTAATAAAACAACGTTGCCCGGAATCGGATGTGTGCCGGGGTGTAGATCTTCGGAATTATACCTCTGTCTACTTCTTCGAAACATGGGCGTGGAGTTTCTTTTTTTTAATCTACCCGAATAATTGGAAATCTTGGTAATCTAGTTAATATTTAAAAAAACTAGTATCGGATCTTTGAGAAGAAAATAATGACTTGAGAGGATGCCAGCCAGAACGATCATTTCATGATTGAGTATTGACCACTAGTAAAATAATGTAAAAAGAAGCATAGCTTTTGAGAAGCAGGTTAGTCGAATATTCTATTAACGCTTTGCCCTATTATATATTTTTCCATCAAACAACATCATAATAGGCTACCAGTTTGTATTAACTTTTCAAATAATTTAAAAAATGTGTTCGCATAAAATATCAATTTTTAAGCACTAAGCGAAAGGGTTTTGAGTAATCACTCCGACGCTAACTTTGGTTCGTTCTGCTATAAACTTGTAAACATCGGAACAGGGTGACTTTTTTTAGACTTAAAAATGCATATGACAACATATGAAAACAGCAGCCTTGTGCAAGTCAGATATTTTTATTTTTAAGATTTTAAATGATAATGACGTGTCCGCAAGATCGCTACTTGGGAGCCATTTTCATGGTGAGCGATTAAACTAATATTTAAGAAAACCTAGCATTGTTCGAGGAGGGTTAGTCAGATTGCTTAGTATATCTCAGTCTATTAAAATATAGACGAAGGCGCAGGCTAGCTTTTAAAAAACTGAAACATGATTGTCTTACAATATTTGTATAAAAATAATGATTCCTCTCAAAGTTAAAACTCTAATAATATTGTTCAAAGTGAAACGAAAAAATAAGTTCCATAGCCGTCTTCAAACTCAGTTACAGAGCTGTCAGCAAAGATTTCAGAGCGGGCCCAATTATAGAAACTCTGTAGGAAGTCATTTTTATTTTGTATCATACTTACTTTGTTAAAAGTTCTATTTAGTAACATATTAATATTAGTAGTAGTTATTTATCGTGACTTCGTTCACGCCATAACAAACCACTCTTTTACCTTATATAAATATATAATTGGAATCTCGGAATCGGCTCTAACGATTTTCATGAAATTTAGTATGTAGGGTGTTCCGGGGGCGATAAATCGATATAGCTAGGAATCATTTTTAGAAATTGTCATTTTATTCGTATTTAAAAAAAAGTATCTTCGCGCCCATATCCCCGATGGGGTAGGCAGAGGCACAACCAGGGCACCCACGACTAGCCGAAGATACTAAGTCCCACAATGTGATAGGTGGCAAGCCTATCGCCAACCGGGCACATATCCTATCCCGAGCAACATTTTTTTTTATTAGAAAATTTGGAAAAACCCAATTTTCTTTTTGTTGCCCGATCTGGGATTCGAACCCGGGACCTCATGCAGTCAAGTCCAACAACTGAACCGCTAGACCACAGAGGCGATATTCGTGTTTAAACTAAAAATATAAAGTATCTTCGCGCCCATATCCCCGATGGGCTTGGCAGAGGCACAACTAGGGCATCCATGACTAGCCGAAGACACTAAGCCCCACAATGTGATAGGTGGCAAGCCTATCGCCAACCGGGCACATATCCAATCCCGAGCAACATTTTATTTATTCCTTACCTAATTTACTTACATATAAAAATATTTATATTATATAAGTGATTGTAGATTGTCTAAATTTACCTACACTTACGTGGTCTAGCGGTCCGGTAGGTCCAGGTTCGATTTCCGGTTCGAACAACAAAACAATAGAAAATATTAAAACTAACGTTTCCCGAGATTGAATATGTGCCTGGTTGTTGATAGGTTTGCTACCTGTCATATTGTGGGACTTGGCGTCTTTGACTAGTGGGTGCCCTGGTTGTGCCTTAGCCTACAGCCTAGGGATATGGGTTTGAAGATGCCTACAGCTGAAGACTGATTCTGATTTTATTATTACAATGATCACAGAAACCTTCAACGACCTTAACAATAATAAATAATAAATAAATAAATATCCCTGGACAAGTTACACAAATTGAATCTAACCCCAAAGTAAGCAAATTATATGCTTGTATTATAGGTGTTAGTCAACGATTCTAATACATAGAAATACTTAAATAGATACCAGAATAAACACCCAGACCCGGAAATGCAGACATCTAAATGTTCATTACACAAATGCCTGCCCCCGTCGGGAATCGAACCCGAGCCTCGCGGATGATCGGTGTACCTAGTTAGTGTACGCTAGCCACTCGACCAACGAGGCGGTCATGGCATTTAAATTATATAATTGTTGTAACTTTGTGAAACCCAGTTTAACCAATAACCTGTTTCGAAATCACTGAGTCGAGTTCTACACTCGAGTTGATTTTGTAACAAATATAACTTTCCCAGTTTATAATAAACAGAGACATGGAAAATTATTCACTAACTTTGCCTTAAGCAGAAAATTTATGGTACGCTCACCACAAAATTTCTAAACAATGAACGACTCACCCGGGTTTGGAGCTATATAACTCCTGTCGTTGCAGTACCCTGCAAATTATTCTAATATAAATGTGAACGTTAGTTTGTTTGTTCT
>NJDC01000894.1:50652-75441 GCA_002245475.1 Calephelis virginiensis | reverse complement strand
TTTATATGTAGGAGAAGTGCAGAAAGCTAATATTTTGCTATGATAATGCTTAGAAAGTACGTTAAATCCATAAATAAAACATTACCCACACTACCATGCATTTGACACACACAAACAAATATATTGATAATAACGATAAAAGATCACAGATGGCGCACTAAAAAGTTTGGAAACAAAGTAGTTGGTCTAGAGAAATGAAGATGACGTTCTTATCAACGAGATATTAAAATTTATTATTTTCAAATTTCGACCAATGGGCGACCACTATTTCTAAGTAATGTGGTAACACTCTGTAGATACCTACACTCAATATCATCCATAACAATAATTAACAATTAATTAATATTGTTACTGACGTAATATATCAAAGCTAAGCCTAATCTATTAGCAATTAGCCAACGGTCATAACTTTAATTAAAGACTAATATTACCTCATCAGTGGTCCGTCTACCATCATCTCAACCATCTAACTTATATGTGATAGGAGATAGGTTTTGTAGACAATATTACGAGACAAGACTATTTAGCGGGAAACATACGATCAGCCTCGGCTTAAAGACGCGGCTAACAGCCGCATCTGACAAGTGTGAACATGCCGTCCTTTTTTTTTGAATGACTACATTGTTGCTAATCTCGCGATTTTTTGCAACTTCACAGAGCTTTGTAGGCCGAGCAGAGTGCTCAGCCCGAGACATGCCATCCGCGGACACTTACGTCTAACATAAACATGCGTGCGAACGCTCAAGGTCACGTCCGCAACCTACGTCCGATAGTTGACATGGCTCAGTTTACTGCCATTATCTACGAGGGTGGACCCAAAAGTTCTAAGCCCGACCAAGAAAATGAAAGAAAAGTGGGTCTAAATTTATTTTTATTTTTCGACATAGTCTCCGTCTAGCTCAACACACTTCTTCCACCTGACCTGCAATTTGTTTATCCCGTCGAAAAAAAAGATTCCGGAAGGTCGGCGAAACAGTCGTTTACTGCGACTATCACCTCATCTTTGGTCGAAAATTTCGAGTCACCCAAGTGTTTTTTAAATTTGGAAATAAATGATAATCCAAGGGGGCTAAATCCGGCGAATAAGGTGGGTGGGGCAGCAATTCGTAGCCACAGTCATGGATTACAGACATTGTTTCAACCGAAATGTGAACACGTGCATTGTCTTGATGAAACAAAATTTTCTTACGCAACATTCCCGGTCTTTTTTCTTTTATTTCTTCATGGAGTCTTCGTAAAAGGTTACAATAATAACTAGAATTTATAGTTTGACCTTTCGGTAAATAATCTACAAAAATAATGCCCTTCGCATCCCAAAAAACAGAAGCCATGACTTTGTTAGTCGACAAAACGACCTTAGCCTTTTTCGGTGTAGGAGAGTTTGATCTTTTCCACTATTTGGATTGTTGCTTTGATTCAGGAGTATGGTGGTGAACTCAGCTTTTATCCATGGTAACAAATCTAGACAAAAAGTCCTCGGGATCAGTCTCAAAAAGTTCCAAACAGTCTCGCGAAATTGTGTATCGAACTCGTTTTTGTTCAGCTGAAAGCAACCTCGGGACCCAGCGAGCAGAAACCTTATGGAACCCCAACTCTTCCGTTATTATGTGTTGCACCCGGCCATAACTAATGTTTGTTATCTCAGCTATCTTACCAATAGTCACACGTCGGTCACCCAGTACGAGATCACAAATTTTATCGATGTTTTCTTTCGTGGTAGAGGATGTAAAAACTTAGCTTTATATTAAGACAAAATTGATCTTTCTAGATGCATACTAAGTTTTTTTACGAAAAAATGTCAAACGAGCAGTTGGTTCAACTTATAGAAAGTGACCTTCCCCTACCTACGCACAGCTATAACACCCGGGGTCTCACAGTTGCGTAGCCGTCTTTTTAAAATTGAATAAGCTCTTTTCTTCAAGGTCCCCAAGTCTTAATGTTTAGGAAACAGGCAAACTTGCCGCCGGTAAGATTCCACTATGATGTATTGCGAAGTAAAAAAGTCAGTAAAAACACGGATGTTAGTATCCAATGTAAACTAAATATACATATACATATTTTGCACTAGTTCCTTATTCGCGTCTTTGTCAGTGTATACAATAGATTTTGATATAATTTCATCGCTCATTATAATTATTTGTGGATTGATTTTTCAAAAAAGTAGACTGTGTTTGAACCCGGATTTTTAACTATATGTGTATCAAATTTTATCAAATAAGGTCTAGTGGTTTAACTATGCAAACGTAAAAGGCAAATAATTTCGCAATTATGAAATAGTATGAATGATTTACAGAATAGCAATAAATTATGTAAAGCGCTGATATTATGTTCCACAATATCCATCAAGTATCAAACTAAATTCGCAAACATTTCGTGTCTATTCCTCAGGGACCGCATTGCAGCGTTTGAATTATGTATCAGTTTCTTTTGTGCTTTTTTAAAATCAACTACTTCTTACAAGTTTTCCTGTATCACTTAATATTTCAGAAAAAATGTATTATACACATGACTGAGAGCTGATTTTATCAATCATTTTTTTTTTACTTTTTCTAAAATTATACCGAGTATAATCAAACTAAGTTCAGTGTAAACGAGTTCAATTATTAATAATGTTAGCGTCACAAGCTCATGCAAGTACTCTTTTAAAATTGACAAAATTCTTATCCTTATCTCGTCAGAATCTTTTAACTACGTAAAACAGTTTAATAATAAAATATTTAACAATTACCAAAATCGGCATGATTGACACTCTTGACAATTGACTTTTACGTTGATCTCGTTTAAATTCGACGGCACGATTTTGTGCCTTATGTATATGAGAACACCTGAAGCACAGCTATTGTATTATCGAAGAGCGCTTTAGAAAAAACCTTGTCTTAAGTGATAATGAATTTTGCTGTTATTTTATTGACTTCGAATAAAAATCAGGCAGCGATAATTTTTATGTCGATATTGATAGATTTTAAATAGGTATTTTGTGTTATGATACAGCAAACAAGCGGCTGGCTATCATAATAGTTAGAAACACATGCTGTCTATGAATAAGATAATAGGTGTGTTGTAATAAAAAGTGTAAGTTTACATGCTACCCTACTCTCCAGTACACAACGTTGGCAAACGCTAACGAAATAGAAGCAGGAATTAGTAAAAGACAGAAGTCAAGAAGACCTAGTAAATTAAGGATCAATTTACAATACTGATCAACCATTTTGCATCCAGAAAGAACCACGAGTAACCAGAAGTTAATGGTTTTAAGATAAATAATAACTATGAGAGCATGCGGCTCTGTGTGTATGTGTGACTGTGAGTGTGTGTTACATATGAACAATACATCTTTGATCCAAAGTTTATTTAACACGATTAACTCGCTGTTAAAAAATAAAATAATATTTTTCTTAAGGTAAGCACTTAGTTGACCTACCTATAGTAATACTGATTACTTCTGTACCTCTGTCTCTCTTCTGTGTCTCTACAACCCGCATCAGTCTTGACTCCGAAAAAAATAATCAAATCGAATCCCAGAGCTTGAAAAATCACTCGTTTGATTTATATTTTTATTAAAATTACATTTTGTGCCTCTTGATGCAGAAAATTTTACACTTGCGTGATGTTTTAGACATAAATAAATAAAGGTGTGACTCGCATGAACCATGTTATTCACTCTATCCATCATTTCGCATTGTAATATATTTCTGCGTTCAATATTTTCCTAGCTTTGCAGCGGAATGGTATACAAATAACACAGAAAAACTTTGCGTATGAAATAATCCTGTAACTCTCAGCTTCATGGACGTAAAGCTGGATTTTTTAGTAAGCTCTCCATTGAGTAGAACAGGATTTCGTTTTTTTGTATTTCACCTAGGTTTAGTTTAAGTACTTCAACAATATATATCTTAAAGTAGTGCTGTGATTTATATAATACTTAGGTTAGTGAAGTGTTACAAATATATTTTTTTCTAAAAGTCGTATCAGAAATGGGATACGCAGAAATACTAAGTATGCCGTTACATATATTATTCAGAAAATGATAGATGCAAAAATAGACCTGATATTATATATGATATATATACTTTCTACATCTCATATTGAGAGATTTGATTCGGAAAATAATTGTATTTCAAAACCAAATAACAGATGGTGCTGACACAAAAACGTCATCTAATGTAAAAAATGCTCAGCACAGCAGGAACAAGGATGTCTTTATAAAATTATGTTTTGACTTGTGATGAGTGGCCGACGTTGACAAATGATAGGTGGGTTCACTGTCAGATCGAAGTGGCATATTTAGCCTGATGCTGAAATGTGGGGTGCTTGAAATAAAACGAACCGAAAATAGACCTTTATTTTTTTGTGGCACGTATTCGTTAAATTTAATCTTCTTAAAACCGTGTTAAGGTAATGTTATTTATTTAATTTTATAGCAAATGAAACAAATGTACAAAGACGAATTTAATGCCAAAAAGCATTTTATTCTAGTGTACACTGCCAAAAAGCATTTTCTTCTAGTGTACACTAGAAGAAAATGCTTTTTGGCATTAATGATGTAATGATGACAAAATTTGGCAAAAGAGAAAAAAATGAAAAGAATGCATTTTATTTTCCCTCCATTTTCTCCGTGAGTTTTTTCTCTAAGACTGAGAACTCACGGAGCGATTTTTAATCGCGCCCGCAGCGGTCGCGGTTCTGCAATTTATTCCAAAATTCACGAGACGGGTAATTTTTGCGGTCCCGCAGCCGCCGCGGTTGAAATTATCGCCCGCAAACTTGGCGGTTGATTATTGCGCGGCCGGCGGGCGGTTGCGGTTAAATAATCAGTACAAATAGTATAAAATGGTCGCCCGCCAAGCGACCGCAGAGCGCGCGGTCACAACCCGCCGAAGCGGCGGCGAGAGATCGCCGCCCGCACGGTTAACGGGCAGACGACCGCTCGCGGGAACCGCAAACAACCGCAGGCGCTGGGGGTGAAAATCGCGTCGTGAAATGTGATCTTACGTTTTGCATATAAATCTACATTCTACGGAGTCTGGGGGCCCGCAACCGCCGCGACCGTGGGTAAAAACTGCTACGTGAGTTCTTAGACTATGTTCACATTTCACGACGCGATTTTCGCTCGCAGTGCCTGCTGTTGTTTGCGGTTCCCGCGGCAGCGGTCGTCTGCCCGTTAGAGACAGAACTCATGGAGCGATTTTTATCCGCACACGCGGCGGTCGCGGTTTTGCGATTTATTTGAAAACTTACGAGACGGGTAATTTTTGCGGTCCCGCAGTCGTCGCAGCTGAAATTATCGGCCGCAAACTTGGCGGTTGATTATCGCCAAGTTTTACAAATCAGAGCAATTTTTTTGTTCTGCTTTGTAAAAACAACTTTAATCAATTGGCATAAGGTTCATTTTGCAAACCATATGCATATATCCTACCTATAACTACGTAGGGACAATTGGTGTGTTTAGGGACAGTTTCAAGTGTTACTTTTGTTCGAGACTGTGCATCTTGGGTTGGGTTGACTAAATAGTCAAAACCCAAGAAGTCAACGTCTCGTGAGTTTTGAAATAAATCGCAAAACCGCGACCGCCGCGGGCACGGGCAAAAATGGCTCCATGAGTTAAAAAATGCAAGTTTAGCCGAGCATTAGAATTTTTATAATTTGAATATTCATAGTCAAGACAATGCGACATCTATCGGCTCAGGTATTCTATTACAATAATCCATCTGTGCTTAGCGGTTTTTGATAACATATCGTGTTTATTAAATACGAACAATATGTCATCAAAAATAATAAGGAAAACCCTATGAAAATTGGTATTGTAGTTGCCAAGGTACTCGTTAATAATAATTGGTCTGAGACAAATAGACAAACTTCCAACCATCGGAACCATTCAACCATTTAAAAAAATCTGTGTTTTGAGTATGCAAACGTTCTTGTAACCTGTTAGATCGTTTTTTTTTTTCTGAAAAAGATTTCAGGAACAATCAAGATTAAAAATATCTAATCAAATTAGTTGAATTGAATCTTACCCTCAAATTACATGCTTGTGTTATGGATGTTAAACACAGGTCACAGCAGATCTTAGACACTTTTACGATTTTTTAAATGTTTATCGGAGTCCTTTAGAAAACCCATTTAATTCAACTGATTCTTTCATCTAAAAGTAAAAAGAATCAAACGTTCCCCGTGTGGATGTAGCCGAGTGATTGATAGAGTACACTTTGATGGTATCCTTCCAATCTACCGTAATCCGATTTCATCAATACCTATAGCCTCTGTGCAAGTAAAATGAAAAATGTTTGCCTATACCTTTCGATTCAAATAACGGTTTACAACCTAGGGGGCAATACCGGGCAATATGGGTTGTCTTTTTTTAATGTTTTGTCCTTTTCTAGGACCGGCTAAGACCTTTTATCTATGCTGCCACGTCTTCCGCTGGGTTGTTTAGTTGACAAGATTTGTTACAATAAACAATACATGGAAAGTGATCACCTCCTCCCACGGACATCCGCAACACCAGGAGTATCACAGATGCGTTGCCGACCTTAAAGGAATGAGTACGCTCTTTTCTTGATGGTTCCTAAGTCATAATCGTTTGGGACTGATAGACTTGCATTATAGGGTTCTCATCCCGGCTTCAGGATAGCTACGCACCTGTAACATATAGAATGTCGACAGGCCACGATTATCTCTTACCATCAGGAGAGCCAAGTGCTTCTTCGCTAACTTATCAAATAAAAAAAACTTATTTATACACTTAACATATTTTATAGCAAAACTATTGTGTTCCAGTTTCCTAATCAATTTGTCACGTTCAGTTCATCAAACAAGTTGAAGAGAAGTTAGTTTCTGTAGATAGAAACACGGAACCAGATACAAATCTAAACTGAAAGTATTAAGGTACATAATGGAGATATTTATCGAACCTGATTTCAAACAGGAATCCCTTGCGGTACGAGATAAGGTAAGAGGGTTTCATGACCCATAATCTTCAGAACTTCAGTTAAGTATGTATGACGGGTACACTCGTCGCTCGAAAATGATTTATTTTTTCCTTTAAATTTGTACACATTACTTGTGAATCCATTTGTATGTATAGATGATTAGGGACGGTACTGAAACTTAAATATTTTTGTAAAATGTTCATGAGTTCGTTTGTTTCTTTGTTAAAGCTATACTAAAATTATTAAACCAAATTTGTTATTTTGTTAAAAATTTAAAATGAAAATTAAAATTTTACCAAAAACCCAAATCCATGTTTTTGAATTACCTTTTTTCTTGGTTGGTAACACTACAAGATAGTAAGATACTGTATCTATTGCATTTATCGAATTCATACGATTAGTATTTACAATTTTCTTGTAATAATCGTTCGTAATACTTTCAGATTTTAATTCTAATATACAATTAATGTTAATATTCATCATTGTGTTTATTTGGCATTACTTGCTAAAAATTTCACATTTAATATAACACTAGCTGTTCGCGCGAATTTCGATCCACCCGTTCATATTTTTGTATCCAAAAAGTTGAAATGTTTTTTCTATTTTTCTCGCAAACAATGGGTATGAAAAGTATCTTATGCCCGTCTCCTGGTTCTAAGCTATCTCCTCATCAATTTTCAGCCAAATCGGTTCTTCAGTTCTTGAGCCCTTTGTAGTGTAACTAATAACAGGAGTTTCTTTTATATATATACTAGCGGCCGCCCCGGTTTCACACGGGTATGAAATATAGATAAAACCTTCCTCTTCAATCACTTTATCTATTAAAAAAACCGCATCAAAATCCGCTGTGTAGTTTGAAAGATTTAAGCATACAAAGGGACATAGGGACAGAGGAAGCGACTTTGTTTTATACTATGTAGTGATATATATAGATTTACGTGTGACATCTAAAACTGCATTTCAAATTCGATATTTAAATCCTGCGGCAATTTTACATAACTTTAAAACACAAGTTGATTCTGTTTAAAAGTGGAATACAAATTCAATATTAAAACAGTATCTCCAGTGATTATTGATCAATTTGTATTTAATAAAAACGATGTGAATTTTTATCGTTGAGTCTACAATTTACAACTATTGTGAAACAACACTTAATATTCAGTTCTCGAAACACATAATTCGAAGCGCTGATCATGCGGCGGCTTGGGCTCGTTATCTGTTTTACAATTCTATACAAATGCCACTAAATAAAATTTAGGACACGTACGCAGTCAAATTGTAACAATTTCTGTTAATATGCTAATGGAACTTTTAAAAAATAATATTATTTGAACAATTAAAAAGTAACCTCTGGCGTTCCTCTAATTAAAATAAAACTCTTAATTATGTATTAGTAGTATTTTCACACCCATATCTCCGAAGAGTTAGACAGAGGCACAACCAGACCACTCACGACTAGCCGAATATACTGGGCCCCACAATGAGATAGGTGGCAAGCCTATCGACAAAAGGGCACATATCAATCCTGAGCAACCTTTTTTTTATTAGAAAATTGGAAAAAAACTCAATTTTCTTTTTGTTGCCCGACCCAGGAATCGCACCCGGGACCTCATGCTGACTGCGATTCTGCGAGGTCCTGGATGCGATTCCGATAACTGAACCGCTAGACCACAGCGGCGATAACTCTTAATTATGTTCTAAAATATATATTTCTTATGAAAAGACAGTGAACAAGCTCACAGTTCACCTGTTAGTAATAAATAATGGTTGGCTGATAGACACCACCAGTGATATAGGCACGTCACTGTCCTGTGACCGTAATGTTAGGCCAGTTGTGCAAGTCTATCAGCAACTCTACTTTCAACTGTCTTTGTCTAATACACTCTCTATAGTTATTGTGGCGATAGGAATAGGTTAGGCAGTTGATCTATGTCTGGACAAGTTGGCGCACGGTACTCCACTATCAATGGTTTTGTTGATAATAACCCATTTAACCTTTGAGCGCCTCTTACAAACTGCCTGACAGGAAAGTAGTTGGTCGATTTGGGATACACAATATCGATATATCAAAATATTGATATTTTTATTTAGAAACGATAACGATATTTATAACTAATAGTTTTTTTGTACGATATATGGATAGTTCGATATTGAGACGTAGTTATCGACAGTCGAAAGTTTTTTAATAAGTTTTTATTTTTTCTCGCTAATTACATTGCAACAACATCATAAATTTAATGTACTGAATTTTATTTATACTATGTTATGTTTTCTCCCTTTTAGTTTATTTATTTGTATGTTATCCTAAAATTAAATTGCTATAATCAGTTATATAATGTAGCTATTATCAACTTTACCTACAATTGATGTTAGTTATCACTTGTTACTGTCAGCGTCAATAACTTTAGCTTCTTTACTTCTTCTTGACTATGATAAGGAGTTTTGGCGCCATCGTGAATGAAGTTGGTCGTATTGCTTCCATTATTAGGTATTGAATTTCATGTTTATATTGTGAAATAAGTGAAATTGGTTAATTTAGGTGGGAATTAGATTCATTTTATTCAGTGAAAGCTCACGAATGAAATAATTATGAAGAAAATGGTGTATCGTCTATTTCTTCGCTGCCGTCCAATCTTACTAGATGAGCTTGAGTAACGAAGCCAACTCTATACTCAAGACCCTGACCTGACATGACTTTGTTTATAATGATTGTATAAGAATGAACTAACTTGTTACTTGACATTGGCAAAGTAGTCGTGAAAAACGATCGAAAGCCATAATTATAAAAGAAGGAGACTATGATAAGTGATATTATATGGTCTCTGATTAGCAAAGTTAAAATGAGAGGTTGTCACGCCCGTTAACGATATATTTAAAAATATAAACCCTATATTATAGTGATAGTAAAAAATTTCAACACGAAGTTTGCTGTAATTGTAAACCAAAAAGTATAGCTAAACGTCAACATTAACTGTTAAATCTGATTGACACAAAAGTCAAAGGGTTTGATAAATTTTCAAATTATTTAAATCCGTGTTTGTTTTGATAAAAAATGTTTGCTTTGATTTAGTTCGCCTCTTCAAATTTGCAAAAGCATGAGGTTCTTGTTTTGTTAAGTGTTTTATTATCCGCCACTAAAAAGGTGTAGCCTTATTGCTACGCATAATTATTTTATTCTAATTGATAATTTGTTTGAAATATATATCAAATTATTAGGTTTGTAAATTATTTTCAGCTGACTTATGAATGTTTTTGTTTTAAATAAAGCCGACAAAATAAAATCGAAAAAAATATCAATATATTGAAATATCGATATTATTACGACATTTCAAATTCCGATAGTGATATATTAGACAATCGATAAATCGATAATTCGATATTTAAAAAAAATATCAACAGTCCTAGGTCCATTCAACATGGACACGAGAGGCTAGGATATTTAATTACAAACTTAATAGAAACTTCGTATTTTTCCCAGGATCCTTAGAACAATATAAGCCACTAGCTTATCCACTAAGGAGCTTGTAAAAAGTATTGGAAATCTAAATTTATAATGCACATTCGTGCTCAGCACTTTGTTCGTACCTAAAGTTTGATGATGTTGTAAAAACCTTGCGGCTACCACGATAGTATATAGGAACATATAGCCTAGGAAATGTTAGTGTCGGTAACACCAGTAATTAAGAGTAAGTGATAGAGTCTTAACGACTTACTCAGTTTGGAACGTCAGTACTTGTCATTCTCGTGTACCGGTCAAGCGCAGGTTAAGCTTGCAATAAAGCTTCACGTTAGCTACGCACCAAGTGTAGATAGCACCTATGGAATCTGTTTAATAAACATAAACCGTAAATAAAAATATTTTAAAATGGCCTTATCCGAGAATCGAACCTAAAACCTCATGTAGCCAACGCTAACACCTGACCATTGGAGCACAGATGCGATCGTAATTGTTTTTAGTGTTATTGAACAAATTAGTCTTAAACAAAATTCTCATAATTTACGCCACTCAGTAGCGTCTTCGGGATTTATCGTCGAAATCTGCCTTTTTATTAAGGCTGGAAACAATGTGTTGCCAGTTTCGTAGCTGGACGATTGTAATTTGACCTGAAACCATTTAACTGGAAGCGTTTCACTGAGTCACAAAGATTACAACTTTTAAAGCCGGCCTGCAGTTTAAAGGATGGATTTGTTAGTTTTACAATAGCTTTTATATGTAACACTCTAGTTTAGTCGCACTTATTAAAAGATAGCCTCTGTGGTCTAGCGGTCTGGCGTCGGACTTGACTTCTTGAGGTCGCGGGTTCAATCCCCGGGCTATCCCAATAGAAACTGTGCATTTTCAATTTTCTAATAAAATTAATGTTACCCAGGCTGGACATGTGTCCGGTTGGCGATAGGCTTGCCACCCATGACCTGCTCATATTGCTCATAAATGAAGTTATACATATAATAAAGCTAGTAATTTTAGTTAGCTTATCTATGGTACAATTTCTGTTAATAAAATTATTTTCAAATCTATATTCCCGAAGAGGTAGGCAGAGGCGCAACTAGGGCACCCACAACCAGCCGAAGACACTCAGTCCCGCAATGTAATAGGTGGCAAGCTTATCGCCAACCGGGCACATATCCAATCCCGGGCAACGTTATTTTTATTAGAAAATTGGAAAAACCACATTGTCATTTGCCCGACCCGGGAATCAAACCCGGAACCTCATGAAGTCAAGTCCAACATCTGGACCGCTAGACCACAGAAGGTACTATATTAGGTTGCGATATTAGGTTGAAGTTCTTGAAAATCACTCTTGCTTCCTTTGTCCCTTTGTATGCTTAAATCTTTAAAACTACGCAATGCATTTTGATGCAGTTTTTTAATAGATAAAGTGTTTGAAGAAATATATATATATTATAACCGTACAAAACCGGGTCGGTCCGCTAGTGTAAAAGAATTTTAAATTTGATGTCAAAGAGGTGATGAGTGATGAATCACAGCTTTCCAAACACTCACTCAATTTCGGAAAGTGAAAAACGAGTAACTTCCTAGGCATCATTTCAATAAGAGAAGATCCTATTAATTCACGGCAACAATATTAGCTGCATTATTGAAAGCTATTCGTTTTCAATAAAATGTCAGCCGAACCTGCTTAAGAACAAATTGAGTCATATTTTACAATGATATTAAATGAGCAGTGAAGAATGAAGTCGACGTTCTAAGAAATAATGAAAGGCGTAATGTTTCTGAAGCAATAAATTATGGTAAGGAGAAGGTACGCCTTATTTGGCAGGCGAACACACTTGAGTCAACGTGATACCTCCCTCTGAACCCTTTCTGAGGGCTCTTGTATCCAGTAAATCGAAAGCTGTTACACAGAACTAAGATACTACTTTATTTTTCTTATAAAAATGTTATTTTCAATTTTTTTTGGTAATCTATTCTCGATATATGTTCGTATGGTTTTAAAAGCTTACAAAATATGTCTTTACTAGCTGCTACCTGTGGCTTCGCCCGCGTTTTCACAGAAACCCGGTGTGCGATCGGGATTAAAAATAGCCTATATGTTAATCCAGGTCACAATCTATCTGTCTTCTAAATTTCAGACAAATCCGTTCAGCCATTCGAGCGTGAAAGAGTAACAAACATCCATACATCCATACTTACAAACTTTCGCATTTATAATATTAATAGGATGTCATTGGAAGGCAAACAAGCAGATGAATTTCATGATGTAAGAAATTCACGCCCCCTAGAGGCACCAAAGGTGCTAATGGTGAGTTGTCAAGTTGAGGCTGAGATGTAAGGCTCGAGCCAAAGTAAGTTTTATTATCTTCAACTGAACTTCAGTCGTAATAGACCTAATGATAGCCAAATAGCGAAACTAGTTGGCTAAAATATGAAAATATCACTCGCGGTAGAATGTCATTGCTTTACCTATTCCTGCTACTGTAACGGCAGTGATTGTCATTGACGTCTTCCGGTTTGGTGGATAAGGTAGCCGGTAATCTTACTTTTGTTCGAAGCCTAACATCCCGGCGTCAGGTTGGCATTGCACCATTACCACCTTTGCTGTTTCTAGGTGGTGTGAATTTCTTGCCATCAGGAAATCCATCTGCTTGTTTGCCTTCCAATGATATAAGAAAATGCTATGCAGCAACTTGCCTGGATATCGATCCACCGCCTTGCCTATTCCTGCCGCTATAATGACTTTGTCATTTTCTGGACTGGTTGACTTGCACAATAGATCTAAGATCTCGGCCGCAGGAATCCAACACACATGTAACATCTAAGGTCTCTATAAGCAGCGCTTGTATCTCACCATCAGAAGACTCGTGTGCTTGTACGCTGACCTACCACATAAAAAATCACTTGAAGCAACAGGGTTGACATGTTACTTTCGAACGAATTGAATTGCAATAACTTCGTACGGAATTTACAAATAGGTTGGTAATCTCTAGGATCTCCCCCCAAGGGTCCGAGCCTTGTCGTTGCGGGGGAGGGCTGAGTATATGGTATCGAGCCGGTGAAACCAATTCGGACCAGGGAGAACGCCCCTCAGTATCCCTCTCTGTCCAAGAGAGGACACGAGTTAAGTGGGGTTGCCACAGGGGAATCGTCGTTGGATTCCAGCAGTGGAAGTTTGCAAAAGCTTCCTCGTAGCCCCGGTACCTCGCGAAGGAGAGGACACCGTGTGGTTTTAGTGAGTAGGAGTCTCACATAACCCGCCACTTCCTCCGAAAGTTGATGGATTTCCACAAGATAAAAAAAGGTGATAAATGAGAATAATAAATGAGATTTGCTTTGAAAATAAACAAGCTGACAATTCTAGTGCTGAATTTCTCTTAAAACTTAATCATTGACAAAATTAATAATAGACTTGCCTGTCTTGTTAATTAAATTTATCAAACGTGACTTAATGCCTATAGCTCTTTCTTATGCAAACTTTCTGTTAGCTCTTGCTTTTGTATCTCTCTTTAGGAAATTCGTTTGTTTACTGACATTTCAAATACGACGTGAATAATCAAAAACACAAATTATAACTCTATGATTACACATTTGCTTAGTGAAAATAATAGTAGATGACTAGTATAATTAAGATCAGGAAAAACAGGTGGTCACAAAAAAATAACAAATAAGATATCATAATTGGCAAACCCATTTTTTCTTTCATTAAATTCTTTGTTTTATAGAACAGAAATGTAACAATTAAATAGATAAATGTAATGGTACACGTCTCATATTATGTACTAATGTTTACAGTGTGGCACAAACCTAACTAACGTTGTTTTTGGGTAATAAACAAAAATATTTTAAGTACCCAGAACCAAATTTGTACGATAAATCTGTACGCCTACTCGGCAGGTTTTAGAGACCAATATTTTAGAAGATAAATCATCAGTGTAATACCTGAAGCCATAGAATAAATGACTTTTGACTTTAATTTAGTTTAATACCTGTCTCTGCTTAGATTTCCCTTGATTTATACATTATCATATATTATGCACGAAAAGATGAAACGGAATTGCAATCTAGAGTTCTAGAAAGTTATCAAAAACTATGCAATCTAATAATTCAAACAAAAAGATGTAAAGCAATATGGGTGAGATATAAAATTAATATGAAATTGCTCGAAACAATAGGGACAATGCATTGTTTCAGATTCAATCCTACAAAATGAAATCCATAAACGAATCAGGCACCGAGCAAATATGACAAAAGTGTACAAAACGAAGTAAACGGCTCGAGTGCGAAGAATGTAATTAAAGCCGAGCAATAAAAGAGCACATTTTACAGCTTTTGACCGCGACGTTGTATTCAATAAAGGTTATTATCTGTTTTTAAAGTTCTCTTTCAGATAGCAGAATTAAAAACGAAAACAAACCCGGGGATTTTGTTTTTGCCAGCGTCATACGGAACAAAAGAACGGGATGCGTGGTTCGCGTTGTTGAATGTAATATTAATGTTTGAATTGACATAGCAAAATTTTTTAGATAAAAATGAAATGATTCGGAATAAAATGTAGAACACAAAAATTATTGAAAACTCCTAAGGTCCATAGCAAGCGTATTTATTATGAAATTTCCTTAACAGATAATTTTACTTTTACTAGTTGTATAAACTTGTAATGTTCTTGATAATTTGAAAATAGATTTAAATATTTTACCGATGATTAAACTAAAATTTGACATACCCACAAAATTTTTAGGGTTGCACAGTATACAGTAGAGTCTGTATCCTAAGTCTAAACAAAAACTAAACTTACCAGAACTTAATTTGTTGGGGAAAATTTAGTTCATATACGAACAAATTTAATAAAAACAAAGAAAAGTCAAAAATGGAACTACTACTACAACTAATACTATACATTGACTGGTTGATAATCAACATACGAGCCCCTACTATAATTTTAACAAAGGTTTTACTCATTTTATTCCTGACAGTTTGGCGATTAAAAAAGGTGTTGAAAATAGAAGTCTTAGTTGGATTTGGAAATTTTGGAAATAACGAAATAATATTGTACTATGAAATAACGAAAAAAGCTGGGCCGTTGGCCGTTCCGCATAAGGTCCCGGGTTCGTCCCGCCAGAAAAAATAGAAAATGTGTATTTTCAATTTTCTAATAAATATAACGTTGCCCGGGATCGGATATGTGCCCGGTTGGCGATAGGCTTGCCACCTATCACATACAACGCATGTTTGGTCTATCAGTCGGGAGTAGGATTTGACTCTATGAGATCCCGGCTTCGATCCTCGGGTCGGGCAATGAAAAGAAATTGTGTTTTCCAATTTTCTAATGAAAACAATATTAACGAGGATCGGATATGTGTCCAGTAGCCGATAGGCTTACCATCTATCATATTGTAGGACTTAAGGTCTACGGCCAATCATGGTCATATGTCGTTATATAAGTCTTACTTGAAAAATGTTGAGGCAACCGACATAATATATATACAGTCGAATTAGTAACATGCTCTTTTTTATATAAATTTACCAAGATCTACTGCCACTTGGTTTCAGAATTTATCTAAGGAATCGTAGAACGAAAAATTTTTTTTAGTGACTAATGTAATTCAAAAATAAAAAAAACTATAACGCAGGGAGCTATTTCTTCTTGTAGAAAAAAGAATACAAAATGAAGAAGAATAATAAAGTAAGAACGTCTAAGTATTATAAAAAAGAATATTAATAACTTGCTTTGACTACCTACTGAAAACTATAGTTATACACATGGTTGTATATAACAAGTTCAGTTAGGATTACTTATTGGAAATTGTAAATAGTTTATTATAGTTTATCTTATTACGACTACTTTTGTAAAGCTTTCAACCAATTTCAAAAAGGCGAAGGTACTAAAATCGATGTCGCCTCTGTGGTCTAGCGGTCGAATCCCGGGTCGGCCAACATAAAGAAAATTGGATTTTTCCAATTTTTTAATTAAAAAAAATGTTGGTCGGGATTGGAAATGTGCCCGGTTGGCGATAGGCTTGCCACCTATCATATTGTGGGACTTAATGTCTTCGGCTAGTCGTGGGTGCCTTGGTTGTACCTCCGCCTACCTCTTCGGGGATATGGGCGTGAAGATACTAAAATCGATTGCTTTTTTTAATTTTTTGTCTATAACACGATAACTCCTCTAATTATTGATGAATTTTAAAAAGTCTTACGCAATTTTTTTAGCTATTAGTTAATATGTTTTTATGCTAAAAGACAGGAACAAGCACTCGGCTCCACCGATGGAAAGAGATAAACGCAGCCTATAATCAGCGTAGATGTTTAAGGCACTCTACCACCAATAGTCTTGTTGGTAATGCCTGTTTCGCCTTAGCTCGCCTCTTACAAGCTACCAGGCCAGACGGCTGATGGCCTACTCTTCATAGAGGGGAAGAATTTATTAATTTCAGTTATGTCTAATAATACGTTTATATTTTTACTTTGGCTTTATTATTTTGAAACTGAATTTGCTTCTTAAAGAGAAGTTTGCGTTTAAATCATAATGAACGCTGTGCTACATATCATAAACCTTTAGGATCTAGTTCTGTATACTTAAAATGAAGGATTTAATTTAAAACTGAGATCACTTCACCGCGAGAGAAGCAGTGCAAAACGCCTAGCTTCTAATATAAAGGGAAGTGAAATTTTCTATTGATTTTCAATAAATCCCTACAAATACGCTTCGAGCAGCTGTCGCTTTAGGCCAACTGTTTTACGATCTCTATCTAAGTTTATTGGAAGAAGCCTTAAGTGAAACATATTCGTAGAATTATTTATACTAAGTATGTCATTTCGAATGTCTTTTATTTATGTACTGGAGGTGTTTGTAAGCTTACCCTATATAAGCAGGAAGTACATCTTTCTGAATTACAAACAAAAAGAGATAACAATTCTTAAAAGGCTATATAGACCTAAACAATGCTACTGATGTCAGAATCGTCGATTTAAAACAGGTAGGAAAGAGATCGTAAATATACCAGGTTATAATATACCATCAATGACCAGACCCAAAGCTGAAATGTATCTTGTTAAGTAGATAATGTTTAGTATCAACCTTAACCATTACCATTTTTATCTCGTACATGAACTTTATGGAATCAGTTAGAAATGGTGATACTTCTAAACGAATGCGGCTTAGGTACCTTCAATGGCGTTATCAATCCCAAAAGGTTGAAAATGCATCTATGATACTCCTGGTGTTGCAGATGCGGTAGAGATCACTAACCATCAGGTCACTCACTTGTCCATTTTCCTCCTCTCCTGTACATAAAAATTAGGGCGACTATTTAGTGATCACTACTCTAGTGAATTGGACTTTTACCTTTTTTTGAATTTTTGTCTGTCTGCCTGTATTATGACCGCAATTCATACCGAAACTACTTAATTGATTGTAATGAAATTAGACCGGTAGGTGCTTTATGTTTTAAAATTATTTTTACCCTACTCACTAAAGAGTGTTTCGTGGCAGAGGGGTAAAATACAAAATGTAAATTGGGCTTTGTGCGATGTAAATTAGGGATAATTTATTCATTTTTTCTATTGTATTATGCGCTTTATAGATTGTCCTGCTTTTTAAAGTCATAAGTTTAGTTGTATAGAAATTATATAGACTTAACAACACTTAGTTTATAAGGACCAAATAACTTAAATTCCGAAGATAGAGACACATTTAAACGCACAGGTGAGCTTACATACACATTACATATTATCACGCCAAATCCCACTTAAAAGGTAGGCAGAGATTATCAAGTGCCAAGTAAACGAAGTTCGTCTGGTCGCCTGGTTAAATAGACACAATATTACAAGCATAACATTGTCATGTTTAAGAGACAGCATTATTACTTTTTTTATAATATTGGAAGGCAAACAAGCAGACGCATTTCTTGAAGGTGAGAAATTCACGTCGCCCAGAGACACCAAAGGTAGTAATGGTGCGTTGAAACAATGATGATCATAGGCCTCGAGAAAAAGTAAGTCTACCGGCTACCTTACCCTCCGGACCGGAACACGTCAATGCCAAGCACTCACGTTATGGCAGTAGGAATATGTATTAGGCGGTGGTGCCAATCCAGGCAAGTTGCTGTGAAACTTGACTACCTAGTCAGATGTCACGGTGTTGGTGATGGGAAGCCTATGCTTGCCTTTTTCGAGCTGCCTGGCAGGAATGCAGATGGTCTAACCTGCAAAGGAGCCCGGACCAACACGGGGGAAAATTGTTACTTCTTCCCAGATTTTACACTACTTCTGGATACCATTCAAGAATTTCCCAATCCGCATGCAAATACTTTTGCAAGGCTCAAGAATATATATTAGATTAAACACAGTTACATTTAATTTTTATTGGTATAGTAATAAAATTATTCAAAAAGGAAGTCTGAAGGAGTGTGCCAAGCAATTTGGCATGGCACGAGGCGCGGCGGTTCGGAGATAAAGCGTTATTTACAGAGGCTGTTGAAGCTGGGTACATCGCAACTTTGCCTTGAATACCTTCTTGTTTTTACCCACTTCCAAAACTTTCGGTTCTAGGAACATATAAAATATTGTCCGGCAATTAGACAGTTCCTCCAACCTAAGATATCTTCACTTCTACTCAAGTTTTAATTAAACGTAGATTGTTAATTACTTTCGTTTAACATTCTTGCTTTTCTTTTTTTATTTAAGACCTTTTTAGTAAATATCTTCATATTTTTATGGACATCTTCAATATACAGTTCTAATACGTTGGTCAAGTGGCTAGCGTACACGCCTAACTACCTCAGCCAACCGCGAGGCTCGGATTCGATTCCCGACGGGGGCAGGCATTTATGTGATGAACATTTAGATGTCTGCATTTCTGGGTCTGGGTGTTTATTAAATTAAATTAATTCCGATATCTGTTTAAGTATATATATCAGAATCGTTGACTAACATCCATTACACTAGCATGTAGTTTGCTTACTTTGGGGTTAAATTAAAAATGTGTGACTTGTCCAAGGATATTTATGATATATTTACATAACGTTGTCAAATTAGTTGTTATCTTTATGTTTATATACATACTTTTTATGAGCGTATATATGTCACTAAACTCCTCCTGGACCACTGGAGCGATTTTGATGAAAATTTTTGTTTAAGGAGATTCGAGAATGGCTTTGATTAACAATTTGGAAAAAACATTTTCAGTGTAAACGTTTTTTTAATATTTTTTTTATTTGTAAGTAGACGTTGATTTTGGACATTTTTACATTGGATCCGGCAGATTGCGCTTCTATCGGAGCATCAAATATTATGTATAAGCTGTTAATAATGTCAAGCGAGACGAAGGCTTGGCTAGTCTATTTATAAAAATGATTCCCCATTTCGCGTGGTCATCGCATCACGCTTGGACGCATGGACCGATTTTGCTAATTCTTCTTTTGTTTTGTTATCTATTGTTACAAGATGGTTTTTATGTAGAGCAAAACCAAGAAAATTGCTGGGAAATTGGGATAAACAACACTTCAATTTTGTCCATACAAACTTTTATTAGCTGTTCATGTCAAGGGATACGAAGTTCTCGGCTAGTATTTTATATTTTTTGGTTATGTCCCAGTATTGGTCGGGTCTCCTGTGTACAACAGACCATCTGCTTTCTGCCAGGCAGCTCGTTATGGTCGATCAAATCTTAAAGGTTAAATGGGTTTTTACCAATAAGACCCCTGGTGGTAGTGTACCGTGCTAAAACTCGTCCTGGTAGATATCCACCACCTTTCCTATTCCTGTCGCCATAATGTCAGTGTCGTATTTCGGGGGTCCGGAGAATAGGGTAACCGGTAAACTAGCACAATAATTAACACGGTCATAAGATAGCGATGCAACTACAACATATATGGTGTCTATAGGCCACAGTTTTCTCTTACCAACAGAAGGGCTGTTTGCTTGTTCGCAAATGTAATTATGTAATTTTCGTAATAGTTGTTGTTTACATTAAATAATACACTTTTTTTTCTACACAAATATGCTTATTTACTTACATTAAATAAGTGTATGTTAAGATAAACAAAAAAATATTATCGGTATACTCCTAAAAAAAGAGTGAGAAGTATAACTTCAAAAGAACTCATTTTCGACTTTTTGTTGCAGTCTTTCAACCATCGACATACACCAAGGTCACATATAGTATTTATTTAAAGCCTGAGTGCTAACAACCCTCTTGACATTTTGAAAAACTTCGCAGTTATATTTAGTAACTGATTACAAGTATTTTTCCTTGTATTACTTTTTTATATTTTGTCTTGTTTGCCCCTAGCTTCTTTTAACGGCAGAATTTGATTTTAAAATTGTTTATGATAAATAATTTTAATTGTAATGAAAATAAACAAAAAAATTGATAGTACAATATATTAAGTATACAAAATATTATCTTATAAGTGTTAAAATCTTTGCTCACCAGAATAAGGTAGAATATGTTGGAATGTTTAAATAACGTTGTAACAACATTTTAACACACATATTCCGCAAATAAATATATTTTTTTCCATTTTTCAATACATATTCCACCAATTTCCTGCTAAACAGCTCCTAAAATGCGAGCATCTTCTTTGTCAATATAACTTTGACCGCCTCGGTGGTCGAGTGGCTAGCGTACACGCCTACTACACCGATCAACAGGCATTTGTGTGATGAACATTTGGATGTCAGCATTTCCGGGTCTGGGTGTTTATTAAATTTTTTTTGGTATCTATTTAAGTATTTCTATGTATTAGAATCGGGAACTAGCACCCATAACACAAGCATAATATAATTTGCTTACTTTGGGGTTAGATTCAATTTGTGACTTTTCCGTGAAAAATAAAGTGTGTGTAGGCTACCCTCTTACCTATTGCTGTGGCTATAAAGTTAGCTTTCGCTTATGTTATGTTACATCTAAAGGGTAAGATAGCCGGCAAACGGACTCGTGCAAGAGCCTTAACGCTAGGCGACGAAAGGTGAAATGTTTAGCTTCAAAAACCCAACTTTTTGATTTTTGAAAATAAAATACCAATAGCAAAGTAATTATGAAACAAAACAGTCCCAAGTTATCAAAGCCATGAAAAGAATGCATCTCAGCATTTTCTCGTGAGCCGCCAAATTGAAGGGTCGTACCGGAATAGCGAAGAAATTGAGCGCAGTTTATTAATATAGAAATTAGGTCAAGCCAAGGTCAACGTTCCATGAGATTGGCACTTACAGAATTCAGCTTTTATGATGCCGAAGATAGATAGATAGCTAAGAATCCAAATTCAACCGGTTATTACTTAAATACACAACAATGTAGAGGTCATAATCATCTTCAGAAATTATTAATATATAATTGAACTTATTATTCTTCAGCAAAAGTAGGTACAGGTAAAATGTCCCCGTGTTGGTACGGGCTCCTATGCAGAATAGACCATCTGCCTTCCTGCCAGACAGCTACTAAAAGGTGAGCGTAGGCTTACTATCACTAACACCGTGACATCTGACTAGGTGCTAAAATTTTCGCAGCGACTCATCCGGATTGGTAGGTGCCGCCGCCTTACCTTTTCCTGCCGCCATAACGTCAGTGCTTGCCGTTGACTTGTCCCGTTTCGGAGGGTAAGGTAGCAGGTAAACTTACTTTTGCTCGAGACCTAACATCTTGGCCTCAGGTTGGCAACGCACCGTTACCACCTTTGGTGTATCTAGGCGGCGTGAATTTCTTACCATCAAGAAATCTGTCTTTTTTTAAATGATATTGGAAGGCTTGTTTGCCTTCCAATATCATTTAAAAAATTGGACCAAAAAAAAATGGGACCAATTTTATTAAAAGCGCCTATTCTTCTTGTTTACTGACGTTTTGAAGTTATGATGAAAAAATTAAATTAGAAAACATCTGAAAAAACAGCAAAGGTAATTACCTGAGTCAAATTCGTTGCGCTGATGATCTGGTGCACCTATCGGAATCTGGTTTACAACTACGCCTTATGTTGCTTATGCCTTGTGCTACAATTTTTAAACAAAGCATCTAAGGGAGTAGGGTTGGAAATGAATTTCACAAAAGTAATGCTTATGACAAATAGCACACACTTAAATAAAAAAAGTATATAATATACTTATAAAATAACATCTCCTGACTAATTGAGTCATCATCTCCAAGCAAAAACTGTTAGAGTTACAGCCATGAAATTTAGAGAGAAGGGCCATTTTATTGAGTTGACACTAAGGACAGAATTTCGGAAATTCTACCGCTAAGGAGCGAAATGGGGGTTAAAAGTTTGTTTACAAAATTGACATTTTTTTAAGTTAGAAACATGAAACTATATTTTTGGGCTAATAAAAATAATTTGATACGTATTTAAGAGTTTCTGGAAATTCTACACCTAAGGGGATGAAGTAGGGGTTGAAAGTTTGTATAAATGTCCTTATTAATGGGCTATAACCAGTAAATATATAAACTGCCATACGAGCAGCGCCACAGGTAACAGCTAGTATACAGGTAACTATATCCGTCTTGTAAAGTGAGTAGGATTTGGCCAGACACAAGGAGAATACAAAATACCTGGAACAAATACAAAATACATGAAAGTTTTTAAGCGACATGTCAGTTACAATAAAAAAAACAAAGGTTTTGTCTTCTTGCCTTCGCGTCACGTATAAATAATAAATAAAGTTAAACAAGTTGAATCTAACAGTAAAGTAAGAAAACGAATGCTTGTATTATGGGTGTTAGTCAACGATTCTAATACGAAGAAATGCCTACTTAAATAGACATCAGAACAAAATTTAATAAACACCCAGACCCGGCAATGCAGCCATCTAAATGTTCATCATAGAATGGCTGCCCAAGTCGGGAATCGAACCCGATCTTTGCGGTTGATCGGCGTAGTTAGGCGTGTACGCTAGCTTTTCATACCAGCCTTAAATACAACGTCGTATGTTAAGTACCAATAAACGACAAAAAATCTTCACACTAAAATCAGAAGTGTTTATCTACTGATGGTCTATATCATGCGCTGAAGGTAAAATTGAGAGATGCTAAACATATAGTAGGATGCATCAAGGATAATAGATGGACGAAATGGGTAACAATGTCGAATGTGTAAAGAGAAGGGAGCCACTTAGGGATACCTTACACAAGATGGCAAGACTATAATATAGTAATAGGTGCTGGATTAAAGTGGATATAGCTTGCTCAAGATACTAAGAGAAACATGGCGCCATTTCAAGGAGGCCTACAACCGAGGATGGGTTCTTCCAAAACAATAAAAAAATATATGCATACCAAAAAATAATAAAAAACATATTTCTTTGTATTTAAAGATATGATATGCCGTACAAATAAGTACTCGTTAAGAGCCAAATGCTAATTGTAAATTATTTGCTAAATGTTTTATTTATCATTTTTATTTATTTTATAGTTTTCATGAGAAACGTGCATGACAGATATATTTTCAGTAACTTAACAGATTTTGTTTTTTTTTTGTGCAAATGTTATCATTACTACGTAATAACCGATAATATAAAATAGTCGCTACAATACACAGATGTACACAAAACAAATTATTAGTTGCTAGTACGACGCCGGCTTCTAATAAGTTTACTTAACATCTTATTAAAGTAAAATTTATTAAATTGTACATTTACTAAAATTGTTATGAAAAATGTTTTAACCTAATATCAACTCGGTGAAGGTACACCTAAGTTCGGATCTTAGACCATCTGGCATACAAAATAGAAACACTTTTGAAGATATGATCTTATCAGCAAGTATGGACAAGTATGAATTTCTGATGACCATAGGTTGACCTCTTGATATGGTACATAACTATAATTTATTTAATAAGTACAAACTATAAATTCAACTTAGATTTAGATCAAGGATTATTTAGATTGTTTACAAACAATAAAATATTCACTTTTTTACTAAACAGCTCTTTAATCTACTTATTTCAAACACAATACGGTATCTGAATAGAAGAGTTAAGATTTATTTTATTGCAAAATTGAAACCGAAAGGATAATTTATAGCGACCATAAATAGAGGCCCGTAATTTGTCGTCAACAATGGGCACCCTGCCTCTATCTATATTTTATTCTCTTTGTCGTTGGATTCTTTCGAGCATTTAATGCAATAGGTATTGTTAGTGTAACCTTTTATATTTTATAGCTTTGTATATGCTGTTGGTTCATACTGTAAAATTCCGTTAACATTTTTAATAGATGTCTAGTAGATCGCTCCATCGAAGAGACTTCTTAAGTTTAGAGGAAGGTCTAATCCCTACATCATGTAGACTTTACCAATATATCACTTTCAAAGACGGTCTAAACGATTTTAAACACGATTTATACTATTATTAGATGATTTAATGGGTAAAATAAGTTACAAATGAGGTTATTCGGTAAATATTATACAAATTA
>NJDC01000894.1:40268-50342 GCA_002245475.1 Calephelis virginiensis | reverse complement strand
AAGTTTAGAGGAAGGTCTAATCCCTACATCATGTAGACTTTACCAATATATCACTTTCAAAGACGGTCTAAACGATTTTAAACACGATTTATACTATTATTAGATGATTTTATGGGTAAAATAAGTTACAAATGAGGTTATTCGGTAAATATTATACAAAATAGTAGATCTAAAGCTAGGTATATATGTTTTTGTTAATTAAAAACTACAATAACTCTATCTGATTCACAATTAGGTTTTAATTAATTCAAGGGAAGTCGGGGTGCAGTGTGTACACTTTGGAGTAACATACACTTAGTTCAACTATTCATTAATGTTTACAGTTGCCAATTAATTCCACAAACGCTACAAGTTATGATACCAACATCCGAAGTCAAAGCGCCCGCAGGGGACGCTATTTTGCCGCCTTGTTGATTTTCAATGCTATATAGCAATAAGCTGTAATCAAAATCCCATTAATAATTAAAGCAGAAGTTTGCAGAGATATTTGAATGTTAAGATTTTTTATTATATTTACGGCTTACCGCCTGAAACAATCATAAACTATAATCATTTGGTACGCTACGTACCAAATTTCATGCTGAATAGTTTCCCAAATAAAACAAAATCCAAATTTCATGAAATAATTATTATCTTTACTAGAATAGAAAACATCTTTATTCACATTCACCTTACAAGAGGCACTTGTGACGAGTCTATATTACTAAAACTACCACCAAATCGGAACGCGGCCACACACAGAGAAGATTCGACAAGAAACTCAGCGGGTTTATCTTTTTTTCATTATTCAATACAAAATTTATTAGTATTACATCACAAATTATTACTAGTAAGAGATTGGTATGAGGAGCAATTAATCCCTAGCACTCTTATCCTCTACTAATACTCAGTTGCAAATACATGACACGACCACTTTTCGCCAAAGTCAAGAGAACAGCCTCAGGGGACGCTCTTAGCCATTCTGTTGCTACACCCGGAAATAAATATTATGTTTATCTAATAGGCTTACGTCATAATTAGGTAAATGTTCTATTATATATTAATAATATAGGCATTGTGTCGGATTTCACTTAAAATGGTTTCTATATATTGATGGAAACGGATGCTTGTCAGACGCTTTTGTTTCTAGTAGGGGATTAATTATGGCGTTAAATTAATATATTCTGTTTAGGCCAGCTAAACGTACACGTGTTTCTAGTCATGCGAACTTTTTGTTAGTCAGCAAAATGACTCTCACTTTAATAATATATTATATAGGTATTCAAACCTTAACCTTGATTTGTATTTAGTGCATAATACAATATCTATCACTACATAGTATAAAACAAAGCCGCTTCCTCTGTCCCTATGTCCCTTTGTATGCTTAAATGTTTAAAACTACGCAACAGATTTTGATGCTTTTTTTAAGGTACAAAATTATTGAAGAGGGAGGTTTACATGTACTAGTGGTCGCCCGTTGGTCGAAATTCGACCATAATAAATTTTAGTATCTTGTTGATAAGAACGCCATTTCATTGCCAAAGATCGACTACTTTGCGCCATCTGTGATCTTTTATCATTATCAGCAATATATTTGTTTATGTGTGTCAAATTCATGGTAGTACGTTTAATATTTTATTTTTTGATTTAATGATTTTTTTCATTTGAATTTTGATTTAATATAAGCATTATTATTGAAAAATATTAGCGTTCTGCACTTCTCCTAGACATAAACTATAAGTGTGCCAAATTTAGGGGAAGTTCAGAAGTTCCTCCTCCGTTAGCGCAATTATCGTAAAAAGGGGTCCAAAGTTTTTACTTCACGTATAGATACAGATATAGATATAGATATACATATAGATATTTTATACTCGTGCGAAGCCGAGGCGGGCCGCTAGTATATTATATAAAAGAAAGTTGTGTTAATTACATTATTTATAACTCAAGAACGGCTGAAACTATTTGGCTGAAAATTTATAAGGAGGTAGCTTAAAATCAGGAGACGGACATAGGATACTTTTATCCCGTTCGACTGTGAGGAAGCAAGGTAAAAACATTTTAATATTTCCCATACAAACTGAACGGGTGGAACGAAATTCGCCGGTGTAGTCAGTTTTAATAAATAATTTAAACATACTTATTCATATCTCACTTCCATCTGAAACCTCTCAAATTGTCGAAGCCACTTTCAAGCTTTTAATTGATCAATCCTGATTTAGCTTTGAAAAGATTACTATATACATCCTACGTCTTATTTTCTTTTCCTTATACTTGTATTGCAACAGTCTCTGCGTACTATCTATATTATAACGTCCATGATATGGACTCTTTCCCATCGTTACAGTTTCCAAGGTTCTCCAACCCCAGAGAAAACATATTCAATCATTGAATTTTAATACGTATTATTGTTGTTGCTGTTTTTTTTCTTTTACAAATACAGCTTCTTCATTATTCCGGTTGCTTTATATATTGTTTAATTAATGGAATTTAAATGCTATCTCTCCTGTCTCATCCGAAGGTGGAGTCAAGAGTCTCCAGTGAAAGGCAGGTTTGCAAGAATCGTAAGGTTTGATACTCGATACTGTCTGCCTACCCCGTCAAGGACTCTGCGTCAAGATATGTGTATGTGGAAATGTCACTTTGTTAGGTAATATAAAAAATGATGGAGTAATCATAGAATATGAAGTCATGTCATGATTTTTATTCTACTGACGCTCAGCACTATTTGAGCCTGTAATCGGCTTTACAAATTTCAGTTTAAATTAGCATTACTTTTTCTTAAGGTGTATTAACTCGTAGAAGAATAATTACGTCACGTCTTGCTTTTGCAATTTTTACTTGAATTGTGGACTAGAGTAAGCTTTTTGTACCTGTCTTAGTATTATTATTAGTATTTTCCCTGTGTTGGTCCGGGCTCCTTTGCAGAATAGACCATCTGCCTTCCTTGCCAGGCACCTCGTAAAAGGCGAACATAGGCTTACCATCACTAACACCGTGACATCTGAATAGGTGGTAGAGTTTCGCAGCGACTCACCCGGATTGGTACAACCGCCTTACCTATTCCTGTCGCCATAACGTCATGTCGTGTTCCAGTTCGGAGGGTAAGGTAGCCGGTAAACTTACTTTTGCTCGAGGCCTAACATCCCTACCTCAGGTTGGCAACGTACCATTACCACCTTTGATGTCTCTAGGCGGCGAGAATTTCTTCTCTTATCTTATCTTCACGCCCATATCCCCGAATAGGTAGGCAGAGGTACAACCAAGTCACCCACAACTAGCTGAAGACACTAAGTCCCACAATGTGATAGGTGGCAAGCCTATCGTCAACCGGGCACATTTCCAATCCCGACCAACATTTTTTTATTAGAAAATTGGAAAAATTCAACATAACATAAAAAAAAACTTATTCTGTGTCATTGATATATTTATGTGTAAGAAAACACCAAGGAATAATATTTTATGAAAAATGAATACAATGTTCTATTTAAAAAAACTGATATCTCAACTCCCGTTACATCTGATTTCACGCTTATTTTAAATAATTGTCCAGTATACATTGCATAATTACAACAATTTTTTAATTACACAATAAGAAACAAACGGTAAACAAGAATATCTAGATAAGCGCAAAAACCGACTCCAACTTTTTTATTAGGTATAGCATCGCGATTTGATCGTTCTTTTTTCAAAAAATAATGGAAGGTTCCACTAATAATTTTTGAGTTACACTTAATAACGCTTGCATTCACAATTAAAAAAAAATTATATTATATTAACTCAAAAACCACTAGTCTAATGATAAAACTATCACTCTAACTATCACAACTATGGAATCACCTCGGAATAATGACCTATCTTTCTAAAAAAAAATCAACATCAGTTCGCCGAATAATCGCGTAGCAAACATACAAAAAAGCATACAGTCAAATTAGGAACCTAAAGCGGTGGCCTCATTACTCAAGCTCATGTAACGAGATTTGGCGGCAACGAGGAAATACACGATACGCTGATTTCTTCGTGATTGTTTCATTTGTGCACTTTCACAGAACAAAATTTTACAAAATACCACCTTAATTTTTAACGCAATATCAACACGAAATACATTAATTATGAAAAAACTCCGACCATCTTTTCTCTCGATGGCGCCAAAACTCTACACAAACGAATCTCATTGTTAAATGAATCCAAAATTCGACCCATTTTATATACAGTGTAATAAATTTAACGATTGTTCTATGCTACAATACGATCATTTGAACATCAGAAGGCAAGCCAGCACCCTCAGGCGCTTCCCTAAGCCCTGTTGCTACAACAGCAACAAATGTTTGTATAGCTAATAAGCTCGAGACATATGCGGGTTAATGTGTCGTTATGTATTCATAGCACAACCATTGTGTCGGCTGTATGTACTCTACTGATTCTATTATGTGGCGACAACGGATGCTTGTCAGATACTTTTGTTTTCACATCTTTTCCATAAAAATATTAAATTACACGTTAACGTTTACGCGTATTCTTTGTTTATTTCGTATACATTTTAAATATGATCAAAACTAATGAATAATAATAGTAATGTATACTTTTACAATGCTGGATATTATAGTTACCTTCAACGGTTAATGAAAAGCAATTTATCTATTTAAAAAAGTATCTTCACGCCCATATCCCCGAAGAGGTAGGCAGAGGCACAACCAGGGCACCCACGACTAGCCGAAGACACTATGTCCCACAATGCGATAGGTAGCAAGCCTATCGCCAACCGGGCACATTTCCAATCCCGAGCAACATCCCGAGAAACTTGAAAAATCTCAATTTCCCTTTTGTTGCCCGACCCGGGAATCGAACCTGGGACCTCATGCAGTCAAGTCCAACGACTGAGCCGCTAGACCACAGAGGCGATCTATCTATTTAAATTTATTGTTAATCATAACTGTCTTTTAATCCATATTTTCTGAATAATAAGTATATATCAATCAAATGCCGACGACAATGAGTATAAATTCAGTGTCGATGAGTGTGAACTGCCTCCGTGAAAGTCACATTACCGTCATAAGTAGTAAAAATAAAGTCATGAACATGAATTAATTTAAATTGTTTCTGAAAATTTTAAAATATTTTAAAATACCAGGTTCTGCTAATTATTCTTTGTTTTAAGTCAAAAAAATGTTTTCCTTTTTTGTTTTGATTAGTTAATCAGGAACATTGTACTTTTCGCGTCCCAACACCTATAGGGGTGATGATTATATTAAAGATATACTATTATTAGAACATCAAAAATACTAAAATCATTTGTTTTTAATTCTGTTTTACTTCAAAGGCTAATTATTTATTTATTATATATCGACTCAATGTCGGGAGTAAGTTGTAATATTGTCCAAATATGTTTGTTTAATAAGGGGCCAAAATTGTAAAGCGTTTATGTAAACCTTTAATTTAAACTGATTTATGTCGTGAATATTTTATATTTCAATCTACCGAGAGCCTACGCAGGCTCCGTATTGCCAAAGTAAACAAACTCAGTTAACAATTTATTCCACTTGTATTATTTTACCAAAACGTGCCCTACGATTATTATGATTGCCTATCCCTTCTGTAATGGGTCCACAATACACACACAAATATTCTAATAATTATCACCTCTGTGGTCTAGCGGTCCGGCGTCGGAAATGACGACTTGAGGTCCTGGGTTTGATCCCGGGCGACAACAAAATATAAAATGTATATTATAGATTTTCTAATAAAATAACGTTGCCCGGGATTGGATATGTGCCTGGTTGGCGGTAGGTTTGCCACCTATTACATTCTGGGACTAGTGTTTTCGGCTGATGCTGGGTGCCTCTGCCTACATCTTCGGGGATATGAGCGTGAAGATACACACTTAATTACAAATTCTAATATATATTTATAAAAATCAATGCCACTTTTCGTTGTAATTTTATAAAACAAGAACGGGCTCATCTGTCCGAACCAAACGTTTAGGCTTTGTTCGGACTATTTAGTAGATGGTTTATGTAAAGTTTGCATAAAATCGGTATAGCAGTGCTTCGTTTATCACATTTTTTGTAACAAACAAATGAATTCAAGAAATGGCGGATCATTTTTTTAAAGGTATTATTCAGTCAGATTGAAACTTTTTTCAGATGGGGGATTGTGCTGTCATATTGAAACTTTTTTTCGTTTTTTTTTCTTTTTTTGTTTTGTTATGTCATTCAAGCGGTTAATTAATTACTTTTGCTAAAGAGTATAGATATTCCTTAATGAACTGTTTACTGACATCTTCAGTTTATACGTAGCGAAGCTTCCGATTTTCTTGGGAAAACTGGGAAATATGCAGTGCAAAATGAAAAAAACACTTTAATGCAAACAAACTGTCAATAGCTATTGATGTCAAGCGTAAGAAGTTCGCTAAGTCTAGTTAGAAACATATACAAGTATTATTAAGAATACAAATCCGTAACAAATTAATTCATCACCCCACAGTCTGTATAAATATCTTGTCACTTTACACTTCAAAGACGCCACTGGGATGTCAAAGTTTTGAAGATAATCTAAATTATCTGCACGAATGTTTGAAATTATTCCCGAAAGATTTTTTGAGCGAGTTTGATTCAATTTATGACACAGATTTTACTGGTCCCAATGGACTTAAATCTTTGATGAATTAATTTTTGATCAGTATCATATTGATGAGATATTTCTGTTGATTTCAGTTTAAATATGTCAGCCATTTTTTAAGCTTTCTTCAACTCCATGAATTCTAGTGGGTAACAATTTAAGCACAATCTGCAAAAATCGCCTTCGAGTTCCATAAATAAATCTTCATTTTTTCTTGATTATAGTATTGACAAATTATGTTTTAATATTTTAACAAAATTTTAAAATGTGATTAGATTTAACCCTAACTACTATAAGCTACCACTATTTCCAATCCTAGCCAGTCAGGAGAAGAAACGTCAAAACAAACTCCCCGGCAACCAGGATTACCTCTATCTACCTTGATGGCATGCCACGATTTTGTCGTTAATCTCCTAGCTCGGGCAGCATATGTGTTTAGTAAAAATTTACAAGTTTGGGTTATATTTTGGTTTCCCAAAAGCAGTCATCTTTTGTCTATTTTGGAACCATCTGGTTGGTAAAGGCCTCCACCCGCAAGTCGCATATTTTAAATATGTAAACATACAGACATACATATCTTCACGCCAAGTCTCTTACAGGGTAGGAAGAGAGTATCTAGTGCCAGACCTCACGATCCTGACAAACCTGTCTTGCTTCCTTCACACTCATAACCCTTTTCAAAACAAACACGCCGGTTTCGGAGACTCTTGACACCACTCTCGGATAATATCCGATTGATCTGATCGTGGAATGTCAGTCTTGGTCTCCCCGGGTACCTACATCCATCCACATTCGCATTGTATATCTGCTTTGTCAATCTTTCATCTGTCATTCTTTCCACATGACCGAACCAGCGGAGCATGCCCTTTCGCATTTTAACACCAATACTTTCTTTCAATCCCACTCTTTCTCGAATCTAACTGTTACGAATGCGGTCAGCGAGCGTTACACCATAGCGTTATCCTACTTTCATGCTCTTTCTGATATACCCAACTCTCGCTTCCATACAATAACGTTGGGATAAGTACACAATTATGCAAAGCGAGTCTTGCTTTTTGACTCAAAACCTCGCTTTGGGATAGCCTACCCAACGCTCCATTCACACTGCACTCACTCTACATCCGCGGTGTACCTTCCATCCCTGCTAAAAGCACAACCAAGATATACGATTTCGTTCACTTGTTCCAGCACTACATCATCAACCAAAAAAAGCCAATATTAACATCAAACCAAGGCGATATGTTGCCATCCACCCGCACCCATGCTTTACAGTCTAAATACATTGACTGCACCACACGCAGCAGGGCAATCTGGCAAAATCTGGCAAAAAAAGCTGTCAAAATGTCCCAAAGTTCCTTACATACAACCCTATCAAACGCTTCTTAGAGATCCACAAAATCGCAGAAAACCCTCTGACCCACAACCAGATGCTTCTCTACAATATTGCGGAGCGAAAACATTTGATTCGTACATCCTCTTCCAGACCTGAAACCGCCTTGAGCCTCCCACAATGTTCCATCGGACATCCCTTGCATCCTCCTTTCAACTATTTTTCCATATACTTTTGAAGCTAAACTGATCAAACTGTTAACCTCTAACCCTGTAACTTGTACAGTCCATACGTGAACCCTTGCCTTTATACAAGGGCACGATGACCGCAAGTCACTAGTCTTCGGGTACTCTGCCAGTCTTCCAACATTTGTTACAAAGAACCCAGAAAGAGTTCCGGACGGCAGGACCACCAAGTTTGATCATCTCAGCTGTAACCATATCTACTCCCGCAGCCTAACCATATTTCATACTTCTTATCGCCCATTCAACTTCTTCCATCATAATGCCTTCAGGTGCCTCTGCTATTTCTGAGTCATTTGAGTACTCGGACCCAGCGGCAGCATCTTGGGCACATTCATACATATCTCCATAAAATTCACTCCACCGTTTTAACACGTCATGCGTGCTTGCAAGAATATCACCACTCTTAGACTTAATTCTATTCATTCTGGAGGCAGACGAACAACTCCGAGACTTTTTCACCTCCCTCCAAAAAAGTTTGGTGTTCATCTCGAAGTTGTTAGCCAACTTCTCTTCTAGTTTCATACTTTCCCTTTCACGCTTCTCTTTCACTAAGTGTTTGGTGATATTCTTGCAACAACGGTACATTTCTTTCTTCAAATCTTTCATACTGTCATTCGACTGCAAACATGCTACGTAGCCTAGCCAAGCTTTCTTCTTTCTTTCAACGGAGGCTTTTACCTCCTCATCCCACCATGCGTCACCATTCATAGACTTGTGCATCTTTGCACACCCACATACCTCTTTTGCAACATCAACCTCATGGTTAAAGATATCATTATCTTTCAAAACATTCCAACAGTCATCCACGTCTAAGTCCGGTAGGCACACACTATTCAGCCTGTCTTGGACTTGACTCTCATACATGCTTCCTACACTCGGGTCTTGCAACTTTTCACTCTTAATCCTTTCAAGCCCTCCAAATGGAATACGTACTGGCCAGTGCCTCCATTTCTTAAACAGACCCCTAAACCGGCTAATAACCAAGTAGTGGTCCGTGTTAAGAGTTGGGCCTCTGAAGGCTCTCTTGTCCATTAAACACTTCCGGAGGCGACCATCAACCAAAATCAAATCTATCATACTCATTTGATCATTCCTTCTCAGTGTATACGTATGTATGTCCTTATGCTGAAATATTGTGTTAGACACAAGAAGATTTCTTTCTACACATAAATCTACAATATGCTTACCAGCATCATTCACTCTCTTATCACCATGGAGTCCAAGAACGGCCTCGTAACCGTCCCGTCGCGTCCCCACCCAACCATTCAAGTCACCACACATAATCACTTTTTCATTTCCTTCAACCATATCCAGAACCTCCTTTACAGAATTCCAAAACTTTTCCAGATCATGAGTCGACGACGAGTTGACCGGAGCATAAGTTGCTAACACAAAAACTCGCATGACTCCTAGTTTAATACGGACCCAGAGCAGTCTCGGACCAACCAAACCATACTCTTTCAGGCCTGAGGCTAAGCGAGACGATAAAATGATACCTACCCCAGCGCTGGCGTGATCGCTCTGTGATACACCAGACCATAGAGCCAACCTGCCATAGGGGAGATCGAAAGTATTACTACCCTTTCGCTTAGTCTCCGTTACACACAGTAAATCCAAGCATCTCTCATCCATTACATCAATCAATTCATTAATCTTAGCTTCCATTCCCCCTCTCACATTTCACGTGCCTATTTGACACTCTCCATTCCTCGATTCGCTTGTACGGGACTGGCGTGATGGTTGGCGGCCCCCATCTTCGCATCTGCCTCTTTTTGTACCTACGAGGGCGGATCGGTACGCGTCGCCTCCAGGGAACGCCCTAACCCAATCTGCGCTACTTTTTCGAGGCAGAATTGCAGTCCAATGGAGTGGCAGGGATCGCGACGTGCTCGCTTCTGGCCAATG